>JAJTUV010003437.1:0-126296 GCA_021653895.1 Mastomys natalensis | reverse complement strand
CGTTAGTGATTTTCTTGAATATTTTAAAATTGGCATAATTGCTGATATTTCCAGGAGCACTTAGAATAATAGGACCTGACACATCTGAAGAGTTTATGCCTTATAACAACTCCAGTTGCAGTTCAGAGGTTTACCCGTGATGAAAAGGGCTGAGAATTGTAAGCACTGTGCTCAAGCACACACTATTGGTGATCTCATAGCTTACAAACTAGGGCTCAACCAATCCAAACCGGTTGGCTCTAGAATCAAGGCCCTCCTTCATTACGCACTACCTTTATCATCTAGGCATGTACCTTTTCTATAGGAATAGGGGCACATACCTTAAAAGTATATTGAATTTTTGTATTGTGAGCCTATAATTAGGGTTAAATAAAACTAATATACAAGGAAGATTTTGTGACCAGTGGTAAAAGAAAGCCAATTTTATAAGCAAAATCACTTGTAAGGGCTAGATTCCATATATGAACTTTGACTTTCCAGATGTGGACTTTTTGTCTCATAAATGAGATGTTTTTTATTTGCAGGTTTTTTATACTAAAATTCCATTTAAAAAATCTAAATGTCAGCCGGGCGGTGGTGGTGCACGCCTTTAGTCCCAGCAGTTGGGAGGCAGAGGCAGGTGGATTTCTGAGTTCGAAGCCAGCCTGGTCTACTGAGTGAGTTCCAGGACAGCCCGGGCTACACAGAGAAACCCTGTCTCTCTTGAAAAAACCAAAAAAAAAAAAAAAAATCTAAATGTCCAGTGAGAAGAGTCTTGAATGGCTAAATAATGGGGCCTTATTAGGCATTGATTTTATTTTTTCAGCACTGGAGGTGGTTCAAACCCAGGACCTCAGAATGGTAGGCGTGTGTTCTGTGGCTAAGCTGTATTTGAACAGATTCTAAATAGACTGAGGGTTGGCAAGGTGGCCCAGCATGGTAAAGGCATTACCTCCAAGACTAAGAACTTGAGTTCAGTCTCCAGAAACCTACATGGTAGGAAGAATTGACTCCCGCAAGTTGTCTTCTGATCTACACATATACACTGTTGTAGGCATACATTTCCATACACAGTAGTAAATATAAGTAAATAGTACAAAATATAGATTGAGCTGGCTGTGGTGGCGCATGGCTGTAATTCTTAAGTCACAGGCCTGCCTGAGGTATACTCTTAAGACACTGTTTTTGTTTTTTTTTTTCCTCTTTTTTGTTTTTTGAGAGGGGTTTTGTTTTTTTGAGACAGGGTTTCTCTTTTGTAGCCCTGGCTGCCCTGGAACTGGATGCATAGACAAGGTTGTCCACTAACTTACAAAGATTACAAGTGCTAGTATTATAAGATGTGCCCTGCTACCACCTAGCAAGACCCTGTTTCCCGGGAAAAAAACAAACAAACAATCCAAAGGGCAAGAGAAAAAGTTCAGGGGTTAAGAGCACAAAGAATAACAACAAAAACATGCACCTATCTATTATCAAGAGTATTCAAGTTCTTTTGAATTTTGCTGCATTTGTCTTTTTGTTTTTCTGTTAATCAGGACTGAACAGTTTATGGTTTTTTGCTTAACTGAAGCATAATAGAAGAGTGGGGACTTTGTCAAAACCTGGGTTTGAGTCTTGCCTTTGCTTATTAGCTTTGTGTGATAAAGGCAGGTTGTTTAGACTCTGTCTTTCTTAGTTGTCTCATCTACAGATAACTGAAGATGTTAGTAGTACTGTCTTAAATACACTTGAGGAAATAAGCTCCTGCATGGTAAGTGTCTTGTGTACAGTAAAAACACAGTTAAGTGATGACATACTGATTTCCTACCTCACCCTGATTTTATCTACCTATCTAAAACACAAGGCTTTATTTATTATGTATACAGTGTTCTGCCTGGACATATGCCATTAGGCCAGAAGAGGGCACCTGATCACATTATAGATGGTTGTGAGCCACCATGTGGTTGCTGGGAATAGAACTCAGGACCTCTGAAGACCAAACAGTGCTCGTAACCTCTGAGTCATCTCTCCAGCCCTTATTTATTTTAAAGACAGGGTCTCACTATGTAGCCCTGGCTGGCCTGGAGCTTACTGTGTACATAAGGCTAGCCTAAAACTTTTACACTGCTGCCTCAGCTTCTAAAGCACTGGGATTTAAAAAGTGTGTGCCATCATGCAGGGCCTTTTCAGAAGTAATTTTAAGAAATACCACGTTTTTTAGACCAGTGAAAGCTTTTTTCTTTAGACATGGTGTCATTATGTATCTTTCTATGACTAGCCTAAAACTCAGAGATAGATCTGCCTGTCTCTGTCTTCTGAAAGGCTTATGTTATCATACCCAGTAAAAACTATTTTTTTTTTTTTTTTTTTTTTTTTGGTTTTTTTCGAGACAGCTCTGGCTGTCCTGGAACTCACTCTGTAGACCAGGCTGGCCTCAAACTCAGAAATCCACCTGCCTCTCTGCCTCCCAAGTACTGGGACTAAAGGTGTGTACCACCACCACCCGGCACTCACCAAGTCTTATATATACCCTAAAAATAATTTTATACTATATTTTTCAGTTGTACCTGGACTTTGATTAAATAGTCATATGAGGTCAGGTGTGAAAATTTCCATCAGTATCCTTGTATTCAATATGTATCAGATAATTGGAACATTTTGAATTAGGGATGCTCAACCTGTAATTTTGTATGTTACCCTCAGCATTTACCTTTACATTTATTTATATGGGGATGGATGTACCATGGTATGTTTTGTAGGTCAGAGGACAACTTTGAGGAGTCAGTTCTTCTACCATGTGAGTTCTGGGGTTCAGACTCAAGATGTGAGGTTTAACACTTAGCTTAACCAAAGATAAATAAATTACGTTTAGATTTTTTTTTTTTGAAACACGGTTTATTGTTATGTAGCTCTGTTTGGCCTAAAACTTGCTATGCAGACTAAGCTGGCCTTACTTTGAGGCCTCTATCTCCCAAGTGCTCTGTCTTACAAGTGTTAACTTGTATACAAAGATATTGTGAGATAAAATTGTGGGTGTTCAGAGGTTTGGAGATTATAAGAAAGCACATGAAATAATTGACTCTTGAAGACTGCTGTGTGGTGCTTTGTTGGGTTTCATTTTGAGGGTATGGAGTGACTCGTCCTCATGCCTATATTTAATATACTCTCTAATGATGCTTGGACTTGTCTGAACAATTGATTTTGAAAAGTTTTTATAAACTGGAAAGTGAACCCAGCTGCATTCAAGGCATGCACTCTACCACTGGATTATATTCTTGTTCCTTATTAAATAATTTGAGTGACAGTCAGTACAGAAGTATATGGTACGAAGAATAAGAATAAGTTCTCTTCCATGCCAGTACTCCTAATTCCCTCTGCCCTAATGAAGACAGTTGCTTTACATTTTTGGCCTGTCTTGAGAGAATGCAGAAGTGTGTTTGAATTTTTTTTTTTTTTGTCCTGAAGATTGAATCCTGGGCCTTATGATTGCTGGTCAAGCATTCTACCACCAAGCATTATTCCAAAACTTAAATCAACACTTTTTTAAATTGAAATAAAGTCTCAGTTGCTGGGAATGGCCTTGAACATGAATCCTCCTGCCTTATGAGTAGCTAGGATCACAAGGCTGCACCACCAGACCTGGGTTCCTTAGGTTTTTTTGTTTGTTTGTTTGAGACCAAGTGACCTCTCTGTCTTCAGTTCTGGGATTTATTTTTTATGATAGTAAGTTGTTGACTTAACTTTTTTATTAAGAATTTTGGAAAACCGCCGGGCGGTGGTGGCGCACGCCTTTAATCCCAGCACTTGGGAGGCAGAGGCAGGTGGATTTCTGAGTTCGAGGCCAGCCTGGTCTACAGAGTGAGTTCCAGGACAGCCCGGGCTACACAGAGAAACCCTGTCTCGAAAAACCAAAAAAAAAAAAAAAAGAATTTTGGAAAACCAATTGTGATGGCATATAACTTTAATCTGAGTACTTGGGAGACAGAGACAGCAGGACCTGGTCTACATACAGCTAGAACTTTTGTCTCACAAACACAAAAAAAGAATATAATGGAGACTATTATCAGTATGACACATATCCACACAATTCTACTTTATGAATACAGTTTATGTCACTGTTAAACTTGTTGTTTGGTATTTAGGTTGGTTTTGGTCCTTTGCTGCTACAAATAGTGCTATTGGAAATAGTCTTGCTTTGTCATCAGTGCCTTTGAGTGTGTCCAATATTGAGGAAAATAATTTCACGAACTTAGGAAAGTAGGTTGTTTGTTTGGTTATGTTTTTTTCTATTGGGTTTTTTCTGTGTAGCCTTAGGTGTCTTAGAACTCATGCTATAGACCAAGCTGGCTTCAAACTTAGAGATCCACTACCTCTGCCTCCCAAATGCTTGGGTTAAAGGTGTGTTCCGCCATGGTCTGAAGTAGGTTTGATTTAATGATAGCCTTTAATAAAGGACGTTTTTGTAAAACATAAAAATAATCTTTATGTAAGAAACAAGTCATGTGAAACTGAAATATTTGAATTTGAGTTGAAGAATTTTTAAGATTCCCCCAGTTTAGCTGGTATAGTTCTTAGAAAGGTCTTATGATAAAACTGTCTACGCATCTGCTTTTATTTTACTTACTAGTCTTCATTTTCCTGCTTAACCCCACTAAAAATAGTCACTTTTTGTTGTGTTTCTCCCATATAGTAGGTCTCTTGAGATGTATTTAAGATCCTTGTAAAGGTTTACTTTGTCCAAGTGCATTATTAAAGGCTTTTCCTCCTTTTTTTTCTTTTTCTTTTTTTTTTTTTTTTGGTTT
Source organism: Mastomys natalensis (assembly GCA_021653895.1). Lineage (NCBI taxonomy): Eukaryota > Metazoa > Chordata > Mammalia > Rodentia > Muridae > Mastomys > Mastomys natalensis. The sequence goes on along the minus strand of JAJTUV010003437.1, from coordinate 121,539 downwards.
TTCGAGATAGGATTTCTCTGTCTAGCCCTGGCTGTTCTGGAACTCACTCTGTAGACCAGGCTGGCCTCGAACTCAGAAATCCACCTGCCTCTGCCTCCCAAGTGCTGGGATTAAAGGCGTGCGCCACCACCGCCCGGCCCGCCAGAATAGTTTCAATCGTAGATGTAGGCCACCCAGCCAAAGCCTAAAATTTCCAAGTTAATTTTTCTGAGTAAAATAAGTACATATATGCATTCCTTTACCCTAAGCCATATTATATTTTTGGCCTACCCCCCAAACTATTGCTTAGCCATTCCTACCTATTTTTTCAGGAGTTGTATATGTTCTGTTTTACCATAAGCCAAACTTTAACTTAATAGAACTTAATTTTGTAAGTTATTACTAAATGACGTGCATGGACATAATCTCCAACTCTTTTGGTTGTTATTTTTAAAAGTCACTGATTGCTTTGTACAGATGAAATTTAGGAACAAGCAGATATGACCTAACTTGTCTGGTGTTGGGACTTAGAGTCCTGCTTCTCTGTGGAACAGTGGAGCACAGCTGAAAAATGTTCTAGATAAGACAATGAGAAAGCATTGTTGATACTTAGCAGTGCAAAAATTGCTGTTTGGGGGCTGAAGAGATGACTCAGTGGTTAAGAGCACTGACTGCTCTTCCAGAGGTCCTGAGTTCAATTCCCAACAACCACATGGTGGCTCACAACCATCTGTAATGGGGTCTGATGCCCTCTTCTGGTGTGTCTGAAGAGAGCAATGGTGGTATTCATGCATAAAATAAATCTTTTTTTAAAATTGCTGTTTGGACCATGGTGCTAAGAGGTACGCAAGTTCTTCAGCTTCAAGGTGAATTTCCATAGAGCAAGGTAACAAACACTTAAATTGAATGTTCGTTGCATAGGTATCATAAACAAAAATAAATTATTTTATATCATGTCATTTCACTTAACCTATTTTTTAGGTGAAGAAAATGAGACTGGAGAGAGGTTGTGCTATAGTTGCATTTAGCTAGTTTTAGTTTGAACCAGGGGCCAGGCGTGGTGGCGCACGCCTTTAATCCCAGCACTTGGGAGGCAGAGACAGGCGGATTTCTGAGTTCGAGGCCAGCCTGGTCTACAGAGTGAGTTCCAGGACAGCCGGGGCTACACAGAGAAACCCTGTCTCGAAAAATCAAAAAAAAAAAAAATATATAAACCCCCATTTTTTTCCCTTACTTAACACTTCACTCATTCCATTTTACTTTATTGCCTCTTACTGGAAAAACAGAAAAACGTAGGCTATAGGCTGAAGGTACAATCGAGCAAGAAGTCTAGATGTATGAGTATAAGATCAGTGATGAACTTCAGTGTAGATAGATGTTGGTGTGTTTGGTGAGTTGGGTCTACTGTCCTTAATGTCGTTCTAGGAAAGGTAGCACTCACAATGGTAATTGAGGGCAAGGAAGATGACTCTTCAGGGAGGAAAGAAAAACCAAACTCTTTAATAGAATGTTTTCTTACGGCCAGCGGTGGTGCACCGCTGCAGTCACTATGCTCTGGAGTCCAGCCTGTGCTTGCTCACAGGAAAAAAAAAGTGACAGAATGTTTTCTTACATTTGAAAGTATGAGAATAATAAAGTTTGTAATTAGATGGAAAGCAGGTTTGTAGTTGGTGTTCAGTATATATTTGCTAAAGAATGTTCATGTTAATTTTGAGGGAACCAGACTGAATTTGTTAGCAACTGGAAATTCTTATAGTATTAGTTTGACTTTTTTTCCCTCCTAAACAGACCAGAAGGAAAGGATTATGCCCTTCATTGGCTAGTGCTGGGTACTCATACATCTGATGAGCAGAATCATCTGGTGGTTGCTCGAGTTCATATTCCCAATGATGATGCACAGTTTGATGCTTCCCATTGTGACAGTGACAAGGGAGGTGGGTATACTACATATTTCAATATTAATGTCATGAGTGTATTCATCTTTGCATGTATATTAAATTTGTAGTTAGCTTTTGGCTTAGCAATGTAACTTTTAAAGAACTAGTCACACAACATGTGTGAGGTTTTCACAATAACATTTACAGTACCAACAAATTAGGATCAGTCTAGCAAAATAGGAGGTTCATAGGAAATTGGTTAAGCACATTATAGTGTGTTTAAATATTACTCAGCAATTAAGAGTGAGAAGAAAAACTATATGCACCAGTATGGAAGGTGAGATTTTTGTGAATAATCAAATCTTAAACTTAAAAGGCTAGTTTAAAATTTTTTTTTATATACAAGGTGTAGAAACTAACTGAATTAACTTAACATGAAGTAGCAATCCATATAATGCAAATGGGGTTTGAGAATAAATTTCATATAGCAGATAGCCTGTATTTTGGAGATTTTCTTTTTCTCAATTTGTGTTCTATTTTGACAGGGTAAAATTGGTTGGGTTGATTGAACTAAATGACTTGTGAGTTTTAATCCTGAATGTATATGTTTTGTTTATGTCTCTTTACATTAGAATTTGGTGGCTTTGGTTCTGTAACAGGAAAAATTGAATGTGAAATTAAAATTAATCATGAAGGAGAAGTAAATCGTGCTCGTTATATGCCACAGAATCCTCACATCATTGCCACAAAAACACCATCTTCTGATGTTTTGGTTTTTTGACTATACAAAACACCCTGCAAAGCCAGGTATGTAGTAATAAAGCCAGGCCATTACACATCTTTCTTGATTTGAGATGATAATATTTTAAAAATAATTTAAAGTACTGTGCTGTGGGGGCTGGAGAGATGGCTCAGTAGCATCTCTGAGTAGATGCTCTGAGTAGAAACTCTGGCTGCTCTTCCAGAGGATGTGGGTTCAATTCCAGCACTTACATGGCAGCTCACAGGCCTCTATAACTCTAGTTCCAATTCTTTGGGCCTCTGGGCACCATGTATGTATGTGGTGAACAGACATACATGCAGGTCAAACACTTGTATGTGTTTTTATGGAAAGTATGGAAGTCATTTACTCAATAAATTTGTAAAATCTAAAGTAGTATACTGTATAAACTTTTAAAACTTTACAAAGTGAAGGATCTCATAACCACCTGCATGTTTGGTGATTCACTAGAACCTGATAGGAGATTATACTTGCAGGTGTGATTTATTTCAACAAAGGATCCAGAGCAAAAGCAGAGGAAAAAAAAGCTACCAATCAGGTAGATAGGCAGTAGTTCTCCAGAGGGGACGCATACAGGCTTCTGAGTACTTCCTTTCTGGGGTCAAACAGGAGGTGCTTTTTCTGTAGCAGAAAACTCTAGCAATTTTTTACTAAGTGACTGTCCAGAGAAGCCTGTTTGAGGCCCAAAGTCTGAATTTTCTAATGGAAATCTGATCACAGGCTCCGTGTGTACTCGTGGTAATGAAAACCAATAACTTCAACATTGAAGTTAGATGAATCCTTGATCTACTGTACTACAACAAGTTGCTGCAGTATGCTTTCACTGCTCTGAGCATGTCTCAGTCTGAAAAGGTTGGCCAAGGGTCATTCGTGGTTTCAGGCTACCCCGGTATGCAAGGACTAAATGAAGGACTGGATATGTTAGATGCATTTCTAAAAATTGCCTTGGGATGAGATGATGGGGTAGCTACTACACAGATTTATGGAATAGCTGTAGTTGTCAACATTTCTATATTAGTGTTAAATAACATTGAGTTTTCCAAAACCAGTCAAAGCACTTGTGGGTTAGATGTAGTCTTCGTTCTTATATGGTTCACTCATTGAAAGGAGTCTGAAGCTTTGCTCTTGCCAATTCTGATAAACAGATAACTTAGTGGTTGATGTGTTTCTTTTTCCTCTTAGATCCAAGTGGAGAATGTAATCCTGATCTTAGATTAAGAGGTCACCAAAAGGAAGGTTATGGTCTTTCCTGGAATTCTAATTTGAGTGGACATCTCCTGAGTGCATCTGATGATCATGTAAGAGCTGTGTTTTTCTTAATCTGCTGTGTCTTACATACAGGGTGAACGTGTCCTAGATCTAAGCTACAGCATCTCTAGATTGACATTTTTCTAAGATAACATCATAAATTGTTGTGTTAACATTTTCCTATGTTTTAAAACAATGGTTTCGGACTACTCTGTTAGAGCCTTAGGATTTCACAAAGCTCTTTTGAAGATTGGAAGGTTACCATCATTTAAAAGAAGACTGCCAGATTTACCTTTTCATTTATTATTTGTGTAAAATTCAAAGGTTCTATTTTCCAAAGTTGTGCATCTGTTGCCACTATTTGTAGATTATTTTCATTAGGTGTCTGAAAATGAAATTCCATAGATGTTAAGCAGTTACTCTTTGCTTTCCTTCTGCTAACAATAGCTGCATCTAACTATGGCCTGTGGCATCCTAAACTGTGCTTACACAGGTTTACACCACCAGATTCTCTGCTTTGGGTGTGCCTCTCACATCCAAATAAGAAAGGGATCAGTATTTTCTGTAACAGTCTTGGCCACTATTGCACCAGTGTGCACATCTTGCCTTGGTATGTAGAGTTTAGAGCTGAATAAATTGTTAATGACCTCTCTACCAGCATTGCACCTTCTGGCACCAGGAGGGCTATCCACCAAGTAGTAATAACATGTAACTCAGTTCTAGCTTGATTTTTCTGTTTGGCAACCATAGGATGTATTGTCTTCACCAGTAGGATCCTAACGATATAGTTCTGATGGACAACCATAGTAGCAATTGTCTATTTTACTTTAGGAAGATGAATATGATCCTAAATAAGATGTTACCTTTTAAATCTGGCATTTTCATAGCTTTTGTTGTTTTTTTTCCTTAGACTGTCTGCCTGTGGATATAAATGCAGGACCAAAGGAAGGCAAAATTGTGGATGCTAAAGCAATCTTTACTGGCCACTCAGCTGTTGTAGAGGATGTGGCCTGGCATCTGCTGCATGAGTCTTTGTTTGGATCTGTTGCTGATGATCAGAAACTTATGATGTAAGGTTCAGTGGAACCTTGATGGGTAATCTGGATGACTATCACTGACTGGTAGACTGATTGAGTTCTGTTTCTTAAAAGTTACATTATAGTTTTAAAATGAAAAGTAGCTTTCTGTGAGTTATAATTAATATATAATTAGTTGCATGTATGTGAACAGTTTATGAAAAATGAAGAAAAATTGTTACACAAATGTGAAGAAAAAGGCTTGAATAATGATAAATTCTAAATTTATGATCTAGAGTTAACTGATTAGAGATAGGGAGGAAGAAAGTGTTTCCATCAGGGTGTGACCATGGAGCTGCATTCAAATCACTGAATAAATAACTCATTTCATAAGTAACTACTGTAATATTGAGACTAGGAGAACAATATATTGAAATTTGGCAAGGCTGATTATAGGTAGAAAAAATGTTAGGTATCCTGTAGTCTGTATTTTGTGTACATTTAAGATGGTATGTAATTAAGATAGAAATCCAGTAAAAAGGAACTAGAATAATCTAGTTATGGAGGTTTAAAAATATGTCATTTAATAGACAAAAGCCCAAATTGCTGGCTGTATGTGGTTTGCATATTTGTGAATGGGTAAGCATCTATCAGAGTTTCGTACAGAAAGAAGCTGAGCCAAGCGTTTGAGAACTGTAGGTACTGTATGTCTTGTCCTTTTTGGTGTTTCAGATGGGACACCAGATCCAATACCACTTCTAAGCCAAGCCATTTGGTGGATGCACACACTGCTGAGGTCAACTGCCTCTCATTCAATCCCTATAGCGAGTTCATTCTGGCAACCGGCTCTGCAGATAAGGTTTCACAGTTTTGCTTTCTTTTCTATTTATTGTTTACCAAGTCCTGTTTTGTACTTTAATAGGCATTTTAAAGATCATACATAAATATATAGAAGTCATTTTTTTGTTTTCTTCTCTAGACTGTAGCTTTATGGGACCTGCGTAATCTGAAACTAAAACTCCACACCTTCGAATCGCATAAGGATGAAATTTTCCAGGTATGTGAGTGACAGTTTGGGGGTTGCTTTGTTTATTGTATGTATGTATGGGCATATGCATGCTGAAACAGGCATGTCGTGAGAGGTTGGAGGACACTTTCTGGGAATAAGTTGTTTGTTTTTTTTTTTTTTTTTTTGGTTTTTCGAGACAGGGTTTCTCTGTAGCCCTGGTTGTCCTGGAACTCACTCTGTAGACCAGGCTGGCCTGGAACTCAGAAATCCGCCTGCCTCTGCCTCCCAAGTGCTGGGATTAAAGGCGTGCGCCACCACTGCCCGGCTCAGGATGCTGGGTTTTTTTTGTTGTTGCTGCCATTGTTTTTGAGAGGCCCTCTGATCCAGAAGTAAGAAAAACTCTTCTAAAACAGAATCAGTTTGAAATATATTTTCAAGGATTTTTCAGTTAAGAGTGCCAATATGGTGGGTACACTGCAAAAAAAGGTCTAATGCTTAGTTTTAGAATAGAGACTATAGGTTTGGACAGGCTAATTTTAAAGGTTTTATGGATGGTTATGGGCCTAAAGTTTTCTGGGGTTTCTGAGTTTTTCAGTACTAGAGAACATGACTTCCTGCCTGCAGGCGCAGGGAGCTGGGAATACTTAAGGACTTGGGGAATGTAGCTCAGAGGTAGAGCAAGCATAAAGTGTTGAGTTTAGTACCATCAGGTGGATTGGTAGGGATCATTTGGAAGACTTGGACAGTAGTGAGGTCTCTAGGCTGAGTGGATACAGAATGTGAGGTAAGGAAATACATAGTAGAATGATACTTACAAACCAAGGTACAGAGGACTCTTATTTAAGTTTTCAAAATATCTATTGCTAGGTCCACTGGTCTCCACATAATGAAACTATTCTGGCTTCAAGTGGAACTGATCGCCGCCTGAATGTGTGGGATTTAAGGTAATTTAGGATCTGGTGGCAAGGAACTGCATAAATACGCCAATCTAACAGATGTATTTTGTATGAGTGTTTGCCTGTATGTGTATGCAACACACATGTGCCAGGTGCTTACATCAGATTCCCAGAACAGGGACTACAGGTAGTTGTATAGTACAATGTGGGGGCTGGGACATAAACCCCTGTTCTGCATCAGCAATGAGTGGTCTTAACAGCTGAGCTACCACTCCAGGCCTGAGTTTTGTTGTTGCTCTAGTATTAAATTCTTTGTTATGTGTGCTTAGGAAATTAAAATACCTTTTTGCTATAATTGACTAGGGATGTAGATCAGTGATAGAGCTAGCATACACACGAGGCTGTGGGTTCAGTCTCTAGCACCACAAGCATTTAAAATATTGTAGTTGTCTCCTTGGAATAGCATAGATAACAGAATTGTTGGATTTGCGTGTTCTCTTTTTCATTTTTTTGTGACACAGGGTCTTGTATAGCTCAGATCAGACTGGCCTCTAACTCCCGATATTCTTGCCTTTTCCAAGTGGCCTGTACTGCCATGCCAACCAGGGGCTGCAGCAGACAAATATAAATTCAAAGCTATCATCTCAAACCAACGAAATTTAATTTATTTGGGGCAGACAAGGAGAGGCTAACTCAATAAGACTTTGCCTGCCATATGTGGGACCCTGGGTTTAAACCTAGCCCCCTTCCCCACCCCATCCCAAAATTTATAACATACCACAGTTAAAAAGAAATTGAGCTAATATTTATTGTGGGTAATATTTCTTCACTCTGCAGCTTTAATTATGAGGGACTCCAACCCATGTCCAGGAAATAAACAACTCACAATAATTAAAAAAAATACTAAGTCTGTTCTCAACATTCTTAATGCTGTGACCCTTTAAAGTATAGTTCCTTGTGTTGTGGTAACCCCTAACCATAAACTTATTTTTGTGGCTACTTCATAACTGTAATTTTGCTACTGTTATAAATCATAATGTAAATGTGCGTTTTCATGTAGTCTTAGGGAGCCCCTGAAAATGTCGTTTAACCCACAAAGGGATGCAACCCATAGGTTGAAAACCACTGTCTTAAGTACTTCTCACAGAGAAATACTTATGGGTTGATATAACATACATTCATGCTATAAGACTTTGCACTAATGAAAGCTTTATTTTTCTTCTTAATAGTAAAATTGGAGAAGAACAATCAGCAGAAGATGCAGAAGATGGGCCTCCGGAGCTCCTGGTATGCATTAGATTAAATGTCATATGAACACTTTATTTTTTTACTAGCCTGTCTTAGGAATGGGTTGGTCAGAGCTTCAAGTTTTAGCTTGCCAATGATTTCAAAACGGAGTCAAGAAAGGTTTTGTTACTACACTCTGACATTTATCACAAATAGTAAATGGAGCCCCAGAAATTTTTGAAAATGTTTCACTGAGGGTAACTTGAGCTCTTACTAATTTCAGTCAGTTATGATGTTTTGTTTTTGCTTGGGGGTGAGGGGGAGGGAAGTAGTGTCACTGCTGTTTGATTACCAGCACTTGACATGGAAGTTACCACTTTTCTATGAAATACTGACAGGTTTATTAGTGGTTCTTTGCCCTTTTTCTGAATTTGGTCATTGTCTCTAAACATAAGTTTTAGCACTTAGGTGAGTTAATTTTTGGTACATGAATTTTTAAGGTGTAAAGAAAGCCTTTAAGAGTAAGTCCAAAATATAGAAGGTATTCACTGATGCCCACTTTGTGTAAGCTCCTTATCCCCTTTGGCTTCTGTGCCAAGCAGCTCCAGACAGAAATGAGCAAGAGAAGGATAGGCGATCTAGACAGACCAGCATGTTTGGCATTTATATCACTAAGGCCACGGTGGGGTGGGGTGGGAGTGAGTAAATGTGTGAGTGTGTGTTACCCTCCATAAACTACCATAACCAGATGGCAGCATCTAAATATTTTATTGTGCGTGACTTTTAGCCTTCATGATTTTTAAGTACTTTTTACAAAGGCCTTTGTCTAAAGCTAGTTTTCTCTGTATATATAATACGAATTTACAATAGTTTTATAGTCCTTCAGGAAAACCATTACAGGATAGTGAGGTAGCTCAGCAGTTAAAAATACCTACTGTTCTTGGCAGAGGACCAGAATTCAGTTCCCAGTACCCAGGCCAAGTGGCACACATGGTCTATAACTCTAGCTCTAGAGAGATCAGACATATCTGGCTTCTGAGGGCACTGTACTCATGTACATAGTCACACATACCCATATAATTGAAACTTTTAAAAAATCCATTATGGTTTGGTGTATTCATAAGAAAGCTTGAAATCAAAGGACATGTAAGAGTAGTAAATTATCAGTGAAGAGAGGTGGTTCAACTGATAGAAGCTGAGGGGTGGGGTCATAGGTTTAAACCTGGCCTACAAATTATTTGTAAAGCTGCTTTCACCATTTCACTTACGTGGAAATAGCTCTAAACTGCTGAGATTACATGTGTAATCTTAGTCTGTTCAGCTCATATATTTTTTTTTTTTAACTGTTAAAATGGTCAGGGCATTTTATTTGGGAATCGATTCTCTCTAAGGTACTACTAGGTTTGTTAGGCACAGTGCTTTGCTTATGAGGTAGTGTCTTGTTGAAAATAAGATCCCATCCTTTTAAATTTCATTGGCTTATGCAGCAACTCTGAACCTTAAAGGGCTTGGTATTTTATTTTTAGCAACCCTGTCACTATATTATGCCTTGGAAATATTGAGAAGAGGCTACTGTGAAAGGCCGCTAGGGAAGAAACCAGGAATATTCTTCAGTCAGGTCCATGAAAAAGCATATGACCAGACATGTCGGAAATGCTTGGTTATTATTCGTTGTACTCAGTTTGGAAGTAGTAGTTTAGTTATCCAGAGAACTTAGGGATGAAATATCCTACCTGGAACTTAACATAATAATGTGCTGGTCTTTTTCCTGAAAGGATTTCAGAATATTTTAAAATCTTGTAAGTCGCCAGGTGGTGGTGGTGCACGCCTTTAAATCCCAGCACTTGGGAGGCAGAGGCAGGTGGATTTCTGAGTTCGAAGCCAGCCTGGTCTACAGAGTGAGTTCCAGGACAGCCAGGGCTATACAGAGAAACCTGTCTCGAAAAAAAAATCTTGTAAGTCTTAGAATAGGAAAGGATATGAAATCAAGACCTTTTTTATTTATTATTACTAAGTTTATTCATGGAGGACACACTGCCAAGATTTCTGACTTCAGTTGGAACCCCAATGAACCTTGGGTCATTTGCTCTGTGTCTGAAGATAACATCATGCAAATATGGCAGATGGTAAGTTGAAATATTTTTTTCATAACTCCTGTAAAACCATTTCACTGGTGATAGGATGTAATAGAAATATCTCATAATTTAGGTGACTATTAAAATTTAAGGAAACCTATTCTGAGCATGCAAGATGGCTCAGTTCAGTATTCCTGGAAACTAAGTGATAGAAGAGAACCAACTTACCAAAACTGTCTTCTGACCCCCACACATGCGTATGTATTATATACCATGTAATATCTAGCTCAGTACCATTCTATCCACACTCATATCGACGTGTTTATATTTGTCATTGGACTGTTAGCTGGGATATTTGTGTTATCAAGTTGTTCAAATGATGCTAAGTTCTCTGAGGAACGCTAAATATTTGACATTTCCAAGGTTCTTAAGTTAACCATCGTTCTCTGTCATTGATGCTTGAAGTGCTTTCAAGAAGCCTTTTCTGAACAGTGACTAGGCACTAACTACAAGCTGGCAAACTACATGCTGGCAAATAGTTTAAAGGGTCACTGAAGACATTGATAATAAATTCTGTTTTTACCTGTGAATTTATTTGGTTATCTCCAGGCTGAAAATATTTACAATGATGAAGAGTCAGATGTCACGACATCGGAACTGGAGGGGCAAGGATCTTAAACCCAAAGTATGAGTTGTTTCTATTGAATGTATTGCTACATGAATGCTTGATTTGTCAAGCGCCAAAAAGGCATTGTATAGTAGGAAATGTAAGTGGGATGGCTTCTGGCATTCTTTACCCTCTGATTCTAGCACTTTCAAGTGAGCTGTTGCGTACTGTATCATATTGTAGCTATTAGGGGAAAAAAGGAATGTTGCTTAAGAACGGACATCATTGTTTTAAAACACATTGCTGGGTAATTGCCTTTGATTCAACTGTCATTTTCTCAAACTTTTAAGTGCTTGCTCAAGTTCCCAAATATGCGAGGATAACTTTTACACTTTTTCCTTCCAACACTTCTTGATTGGCTTTGCAGAAATAAAGTTTTAAAATAAAGTTTGTTTTGTTCTTTTAGAAGATGGGGGAGGGGTGGGTGGGTGTGCATGCTCCCTATCTCCTTTATCGGGTAGAAAAAAGATAGATTTGTATGCAATTAAGGCCACATGGGCAACCAAAGAATACACAGAAGCTGTTAAATTCATCATACATATTTACTTAATTTCTACAGAATTGAGTAGATAAAATCAGATTCACGTTAGTGAAAAATCTCTACAAAATGTCTCTGAAAAGCAAAACAAGACTGCCTCTTAACAATTCATATCCTCATGAAAGACGTGGGCTGTAAAAATAAAGCAGTGTGTTTAGCACAAACTAGAAGATATCTGCATCATTTTTTCACAGTTATTTCCATCTACAGTCTGAAAGAGGTAGATTTTTTTTCTGCAACACCTGAGAATTGAATTGTAATAACCAGGTGTGTAATAAAGGCAGTTGCATACATAACTAAAAAATACAGGTCTCAAGACCAGAAAATGTACTTCTACAAGTCTGAGGATGAAATGGCCTGATACCCAAGACCCAAGTTTTCGCTACATTTTGGGGTCTACTGCCACTAAAAATATACATCAAGATTGCATGGTAGTGCACCATATGCAGTAAGTGAATTCAACATTTAAACCTTTTCTGAGCCAGCATAGTAGCATTACAGTGTTCTAGAATACGGTAGATACAGGGCGTGCTACGAAGCCACAACACTGGGCTGGTGAGGTGATCACTTTAGGGGAGGGTATCCTTCTTTGAGGTCCCATCTGTTTTTATTCACAGGGTAATGGGAGGAGAGATTCTACATGTATCTCATACAGAATCCCTAGCCTCTAAAGATCTAGCTAAAAATGCATGTAAGCTGAAAGCAGCAGGCCAGGACTGTTAATCACATTGCTTTATAAAGCCCTTGAAAATATGCAACAGGTCAAAGATTTACAGTCTTCCACACAGGACAAGCACCACAAAAAAAATGTGGCAGGCTACACACATGGCTTAATAAATGTTAAGAGCTGTATATCCAGCAGACTTACGAAATGTGATCATTAGTAATAATTTCAAAGTAGATTATATTTGTGATACACGTTCATGGGAGTCCAGTATTTCATTTAGTTGGAGGCAGGAGGGTATTTATAGAGGCTATTGAAAGGTATTTCTTTTTTGTTTTCAACTTCACTTTGACAGTAATAGATTACAACCTACTTTATGAATTTATCTTCTTCACTTTCTGACCCCTTGATTAACATGAAAGATATAATTCTCTATTCCAGGGACAGTTCTCAGTCTTTTGAACATTTTTCAATTCTTTGAACCCAGTTTTAACCATAAAATGTGCCAGGAGTTTACAAATAAAATATTTAGTTAAGGGAAATGGAATTTAACTCAGTCCAGTAACCAATTCAACAAGTGTCAGTCTGATAGTTTTGCTCAATAGAATATGGTACATCAGCTTTACTTTAAAAAATTAAAGTGTTTCCACATAAATTATACCAAAGATAATAAAGGCAATAATTTGCATGGCTTAGCCATAACTAAGACTTCTTACATGCCAATTCAAAGTATAGAAACATTATAATAATACTGGTTTTTGTTGTTTTAAGTGATAGCATCAAAGAAATGAGAAATAGACCAGAAAACTAGACATCTTTTTGACTATGTAAACAATCTGCCAAGTTTTCCCAAGAGTAAAAAAAAAAAAAAATGCTGGTTCCAGTATTTTTACTTTGGAAATTAAATGTTAGTTAGTGCCGAACTCTATTAGAAAACAAAAATAACTAGTGTTCTTTGTTGATGGAACTTGTCAAACCAGGGCCTCTTATGATAGGCAAGTGCTTCCCACTGAGCTACATGTACAGACACTGCTTGGCGAGTTAAAGCAAATAAAACACCCAAATGTATGGTGGGGGCTCATATTTTTGCCCTAAACGCACAAAGTACTGAAAAAGTATTCATCTTTTTGTGGGAAGTAGAAGAATTAACCACCATCCTCTATAGTCATTATCAAGTAGTCCAAATTTCACATGTTGTAATTCTGTCCTCAAATCAGCATAATAGGACTAGTTTACAAGTAGCATGTTTTGTTAGAACTTCAAGGTTATATGGCCATTTCAGTTTGTCAAGTGAATCAAGAAAAGCTGATTTGAATGAAAAATGCTAAGCTTGTTTCTGACCAGTTCCCCCATTCTCCTGTATTTAAATGGGTTATTAAAGGGATTTTCCTTTGACTAATATTAATGGGCCAAGATACTTAAAATTGTTTTCACATCAAGGAACCAATGGGCCAAGATACTTAAAATTGTTTTCACATCAAGGAACCATCAGGAGAATATAATTTCTCTAATGGCCTTGTTTTAAATTATGTGCAGAGAGCAAGAAGAGAGAACAAAGCATTGAAGGCATGCACTCCAAGGGGAAAATGAGGCAGATGTGCAACATAGTTGAGGGAAATTTATAGAGTAAAACTATTCCAACTGCTAAGCAGCCTCCTGTGCCACGTAAGTCCAGTAGTTCTAAGAAAATACAGATATGGTAGAAAAAGTAAGAAAATTTTCACCACAAAACCAATAGTTACTACTAACAGAGGAAGTTATACACAAAATATATCTCTCAATACAGTGATCATACTTCACCCTAGTCAACAGACTCAATGCCTTGAGCAGCAGAACCTGAAGAGGGCTTTTGTGCAGCACTTCTCTCACTCACTGATTTAGCCTTGGCCCTAGCCTCCAAGTGCATTCCCAGGGCTCTTGAAGTGTTCATCTCTTTGAAGGAATCCCGGACAGCACTGGGCTGCGTTGCAGGTGACACCAAGTCCCATCTGCTGCTTTGATAGAGACCTGCTCTTTCAGGACTTCCACCTTCTCGTTGAGCTCATTTCTCTCTGTCTGAAGAGCCCTGCACAGCTTCTCTAACCGTTCCAGTTTTATTTGAAAGGCCTTGTACTCTTTATCACGGACAGTTTTCTGTTGTGTGTTTTTTTAAAATGAAAAACAAAACCAGTCGAGAGTTCCATAACCTCATTAAATACAAATCAGGTATTGTTTGTAAACAAAAAATAACAACTGAACCACATTGGAAACCTGTTATTGTCTATTATACATGTTTAGTTTCCTCAGAAACCTAGCTCCCAGTCTAGTTTACCTTGACTGCATATGCATCTAAAGTATAGGATTACTATTTAACATAATGTTTTAAATCCCATTTCTTAAAAATAAGTAAGATCCCCTTAAAGTTGATAAAAAGTTTCATGTTAAAGAAATTAAAGGTTGTCAAAGGCTTGCAAAACTTGACTGCTTGAAAGACTTTTTTCTTGCCAGGCAGTGGTGGCGCACACCTTTAATCCCAGCACTTGGGAGGCAGAGGCAGGCGGATTTCTGAGTTCCAGGTCAACCTGGTCTACAGAGTGAGTTCCAGGGCAGCCAAGGCTATACAGAGAAAAACCCTGTCTTGAAAAAACAACAAAAAAGAATATTTTTTCTTTTTGGCTTTTTTGAGACAGGGTTTTTCTGTGTAGCTCTGGCTGCCCTGAAATTCACAAATCCACCTGCCTCTGCCTCCCAAGTACTGGGGCTTGGGGGTTTACACTACCAGTACTGGGTAAAACAAAATTTTTATGCATGTGTGTTCGAACATGTCAAATTAGTTAAGATGTGTAGTGACTGCAAGCAATACATTTTCCTTTGTAACATGGCCAAAATGTATTTTGTTACCTTTTTTCAGGTAAAAAGTTATCGGGGTTGGGTTGTTTGCTGGTAGTCACATTAGGAAGTCTAATGAATGTACATTCCTAGGCCTGGACTCAACTCTAGCATTTCTTGGTTGGTTGTTTAAAGGCATAACCTTACCATGTAGCCTTAGCTGGACTGGAACTGTAGCTCAGACCAGTCTCCAACTAGAAGTCCTGTTTCTGCCTCTTGAGGGTGCTGTTAAGACATGCACCACCAAGCCCAAGAGCAGCCATATCTTAGATGCAGGCACTTGACCTAACTCAGGCCTAGTGACTCAACATCTCTGGCTGGCATCTTATAGGAGAGAATCTGTTATAGATTCGAGTTTGAGAAGACATCAGAAAATGTTTAAATTAACTGAGTAAGAAAAATGCCTGACCCTTATTCAAGGCCTTCTACCTCTATCCAGCTACAAGAAAAGGCAATTTCCATACTCTAAGCATAACTAATGACAGACCCTAATCTTACCTCTTCGGCCATCTGTAGAAGTGCTTTATTATTGTTTTCCCATTTGGTACGCCATACTATTGTTTCTTTTTCCAGTTTTTTAATTTTCTTTGTCATCTGTGAATGAACATAATCACAACTTTAAAATCCTAAGTTAACAGTTAAAATTTTCATTATACGTGTGAACGAATGTTTTGGCTGTATGTATGTGTGCATATAACATGTGTCTGGTGCCTTCAGGAGCTGAGGCCATCAGATTAGATGGCTGGGCCATTGCATGGGTGCTGGGAACTGAACTCCAGTCCTCTGCTGAACCATCTCTCCAGCCCCTGAATTCCATCCTATTTCTATGAGCTGTCCAATCACCAAAAAGGATTAATTAATGTTAATTTGTCTCTGCCTTCCAAGACTAAATATTGATATCCCACCACAACATCCAAACATTTGAGAACTAGAGGTAGTAGAATTTAGTTAGCACTTTGGGAGAAATTAAAGCTATGTTTTGAAATTTGTAAGGACCAGGCTGACTTAGAATTCAAAGATTTGCCTGCCTATGCGTCTCAAGTATTGGTATGTAACATCATGCCTAGGCAGGGCAAAGGAACATTCTTAACCCTTTGTTACAAGAACTCAATTATTAGAAGTTGAGAATGAATTGATCTATGCCTGTCAATTAGACATTCTCAGTATTCCTTTGTCTACTGAGTTCACGCCAGCTACGATTGAAGTCAGGACACTGAGCCAAGTACTGTTAAGTGAAACAGAACAAGACAGACCAGACACTACCTGCTGTGTGGCTAACACAAACTAGGACAAAGGCTGTGGAAAGAACTCATAGAAGAACTGAGTTGAATACTGACCTACAGTGATCTGTATTTTTCAATCCTACAGGATCCTCCAAAAGGATAGCAAATTTGGGGAGCCCCTGTCTTGTGTTCCACTTCAACAGTGAGCATGTGCTGGAATTCAGCTAATACTTACTGTGCCTAACAATTACCCCTCGATTATCAACTCAAAGAACTGGTAGGCAAAACAAACATCCCTCAGGGTGGTAATATGAGCACTGTTTAAGTTCATAGTAATGGAGTACATGTTTAACGTGCCAAACACAGCCAGATATTGGTGGGTCTTCTTCACTATTTTAAAGGGACAGAGGGACAGTGAGATGGTGTTTGTCACCAAGCCTGATAGACCTTAGTTTGATCCCTAGAACCTGCATGTTGTAAGGAGAGAACCTATTCGCAGTAGTCCTGCACATACGTGTACAACACAGTAAGTAAATGGGGGGGGGCGCACAAAGTCAGCAACTTGACTACAATCACACTTTTTTTTTTCAAAGATTTATATTTTATTTATGTGTATGTCTGTATGCACGTGGCCATGGGTGTTCATGCAGACCAGAAGAGGGCAACAGATTTCCTGGAGCTGGAATTACAGGTATTTATGAGCGACTTGACATGGGTGATGGAACTGAACTGAACCCAATGGAAGAGTAGCAGGCACTTTTAAAACATTTATTAGTGTATATTCATGTGGGAGGGCACATGTGCACAGGAACATAATGCCCACAGACACCAGAATAGGGCATCAGATCACCTATAGTTACAGATGGTTGTAAGCCACCCAACATGAGTGCCTCTGCAACAGCAACCAGTGTGCTGATGTAATGGAAATGACCAAGAGCATGCTTTCTTGACTACTAAGATGGAATAATGGTCATGGCTTACACCATATATTATGGTACTTTTCAACACCAATTTTAAAAATACTCCATTGTAGTCTGAGTGATATGTACCTGAGGCCCAGTTACCTGAGCTGGAAAGGCTAAGGATTGAGGTAAGAGGGTTGTTTGAGTCCTAGAATACACGACATCATAGTGGGAGAAAAAAAAAAGTGCATGTGGTGCTGCAAGCTTGTAGAGCATCAGATGTTCAAGGTCATGTCAAGCTACACCAGTCTATTTATCTATCTATCTATCTATCTATCTATCTATCTATCTATCTATCTATCTATCGATCTATCTATCTATCTATTTAATGTATGTGAGTATGCTGTCACTGTTTTTAGACACGCCAGAAGAGGGCATCAGATCCCATTACAGATGGTTGTGAGCCACCTTGTGGTTGTTGGGAATTGAACTCCAGAGGTCCTAGAAGAGCAGTCAGTGAGTGCTCTTACCTGCTGACCCATTTCTCCAGTCCCCAAGATCTGTTTTTTTTTTTTTTTCCCAAATGCAGGCAAGAAAAGAATTTTGTGAAAGAAATGGAAGTAAGTCGGTAAAGTAATTTAAAAAGCATATTTCTAAAAATAAAAATTTATAGTAACTAAGGCAGAATCCTAAAAGTATTAAGATTAGCTATTTGGGGGACACATTAAGGAATAAAGTGACCAATAGAGCCCTATATTTGTAAAGATGCATAGAAAGACAGTCTCATTAACAATATAAACTTACCCAAGTAGTAATAAAGATCCCTTTTATATTTCAGTCTACTAAAATATATAAATACCTTTTCCATTTCCTGCCTGAAGGTTGTAAAAAGTTCATTGCTTTTTGCCATAGTAGTCTGGAATTCTTCAAATTTATCCATATAAAGAGAAAGCTACAGAACAAAATAGAAAGTCAGTTATTCTGAGTTCTAGGTAAACAATTCAAACTCTACATGATGAGGGCAAAATGTTCTAATAACTCAAAGAGATCTACTACTTGGGAAGCTTATTGCTGTTAATATAATGCAGAAACAGTATTAATTATAACCTCATTAATTAAAATCCAATGCATATGGTAGTTAGAAATTTCACACACCTGCTAATGTTTTGAACCTCACCCCTACTTAAATATGAAAACTGTAAAAGACCAGCTCTTAGCTTACTATTGAGGATATCTTCAGAGTAAAGGCCTGGAAGTAGCTGGTGACACTGAGATGCTCAAAGAAAGAACAAAAATGCGAGCAGTGGTGACGCATGCCTTTAATCCCAGCACTTGGGAGGCAGAAGCAGGTGGATTTCTGAGTTCGAGGACAGCCTGGTCTACAGAGTGAGTTCCAGGACAGCCAGGGCTATACAGAGAAACCCTGTCTCGGAAAAACTAGAAAAACAAAAAAGAAAAAAAAAAAACTAGGAAACAGCAGTCTTTCTTTTAACTTAAAGTCTCACACATTCCACACAAAAGCATCCAAAGAGAAGACTGTGAGAAAAGTTCCAGGAGGGAACCCTTCAGAAATGGTCTAATGTTATTCATTACAAGGAAACAAGTTCAAAGGTTTTTTTTCTCCGAAGAGCACAAAATATAAAGGGGCAGGCTAGAAAGAATGCTTGATCTTGCAGACAATGTGGGTTTTGATTCCCAGAGCATGAATGGAAGCTTACAACTATCTGTAACTCCTCCTCCTGATCTCTGCAATAGGCACATAAGGCAGGCAAGACACTCGTACACATAAAAAACTTTAATCCTAGGAAGTAGGAAGTAGAGGGGTTGTCTAGGGCTACAGCTTAGCAGAATGTTTGCTTAGTTTGTGAGCAGAGCTGTAAAGTTCAATCCCTAGTAATGAACCAAATAAGGGGAGAGGAATACAATTCATCAGATACCAAAAAGAAAAAAAAAACCCATTTAATGAGTGATATGATACGATACAACATTGAACAAAATGTGGAAGGCTGGGGTAGGATATCATGGAAGATGGCCCACCCACACACAGTTCCTGGGTAGGTGTCACATGGGAAGCACTTGAAGTAGGTGCTACTGTGGGGAAGCAGCAGCAGACAGTTCATCAGGCTAGAAATAATCACTGGGAGATAGGCAACAAGCAGTGCCTACAGAAAAGTGTACGGAAACTGCAATAGAATGCAGGGTTGAGCAAAAGCGAGGCTGATGGCCTGAAGTTGGGCAATGGTGGTACTAAAATAATTAGAGCACTTGTGCACTCATAATAAGGTACTCCAGTAGTTTCATTGAGGTCTTTTCTAACTGAGCATTGGACATCCATGTAAAGCCCCTGTCATTAGAGATCAATGCTAGCCCACAGTAGTGAATAGATAGATGCTAACTACCCACTTGGACCAAGGCACACCAATAAGACAAGTGTACTGGCAACTAAGAGAGCAGGAAATGAAGCAAATCTTAGAAACCATGGTAATGTTCAGGTAACAGAAAAAGAAATGACAGCAAAGGAAATAGTAAGATGGCACAGGTCCCAGACAGCACCTTTAGTACCAGCCACTTTAATACCAACTATATCTTATCCACATTGAGTCTTGTCTCCATTAATATGGACAACTGAATGTATAGGACTGACAAGTAATGGATTTGAATTTCCTACTAGCCTTCTGCCAGTGATCATAACCTACAGTGAAAGTTCCAGAGACTTTTGATAAACACCTGTTAAAATTTGTACTCTTAAATAAGGCTAACTTTGAAGGAAGTTAGTATCACCAATATAGTAAAAGTCCCACCCTAACCCCCCAAAATAGTATCCAGAAGTGGTACTTATAAACTTAAACTTCAATTTCTTTCAGTAGAACCTAGCAAGTTAAAAAGCAGTTAATTTCACTTACTACAGGAATCTTTCTTGTACCTTCTTCTCAAGTAAGGATATGGGTGGTACACACTACACATATTCTAAACAGATTGTACCAGAATACCTACACAGGATCTATTGAAAAGGGAGGGAAAGCCATGGCTACCATAGTATTTCACAAAACTACCTTTAAGTGGAATGGTGATTACCAGCAGTATTAAAACAGCTTCAGTGACAAATTAGCACAAAAGTATAACTAGGTTAAGGTATATGAAACTGTCTAACATTCTTTAAATCTGGAAGCTTGCCAGTTTCCCTTAGTGTGGGATATGAGGTAAGACACTTCAGAATATACTGAAACACAATATACTTGTCAGTCCAAGTTACCATTCACACACACACCTCCCATCATTAGGAAGTAAACATGGTTGAATACTTTATTTGTACTGCTTACGCAGAAAAAGGTACAGTGGAGGC
Source organism: Mastomys natalensis (assembly GCA_021653895.1). Lineage (NCBI taxonomy): Eukaryota > Metazoa > Chordata > Mammalia > Rodentia > Muridae > Mastomys > Mastomys natalensis. The sequence goes on along the minus strand of JAJTUV010003437.1, from coordinate 101,226 downwards.
CTAAAACAGTTTACAAATTTGAGGTTTTAAGGATGGTGTGTTTTGGGTGAAAAATAATACATGTCTGATATTAACAGAAAACATAGCTAAGCACCTCCTCAAACATGGCTGAGCAAGCTTCTCTACTACCTGAGGAGCAAGATATAAGATGGAGTGAAAGGGTATGGAGACAGAAAGGGTGTGGGACCTTGAAAATGAGAACCATTAAATATGGATAACTAACCATCCCAGTTTGGTTGAGATTTGAGAGTGGGAGCTACTACTACTAAGTCATAGGTAGGTCTTTTAGTACTAAAACCAGGAACATTCAAATTTGGATGGCTACCCTAAATGAAAAGACACGTGTAAGAGATATTCAAGACTGCTCCCTCAGTATTGTATTAGCTCTTGCTGGGAACAAGCAAAACCACACTAGAGGAGTTTCCAGGTATGTATTTAATGTCATTTTTCTTACATATTCTGCTATCCCCAACTATCAAGTTACCTGCTGTTTTAGTTGTACTTCTTGCTGTTTCATTTGTTCATATTTGTGCCTGGATTCTGTTGCTTCTTTTAATAACTAAAAAACAGAAACATCCTTGCAAAAGTACTACTAGCAATTACAAATATGAATATAATGTCAAATAGCATAGTTACTCCACATCCTTCAGCTATTTTAGCAAGAATGACTACCCTACAAATAGAATACCTTCTTTCCACCAGTTACCATTCACACACACCTCCCATCATTAGGAAGCAGACATAGTTGAATACTTTATTTGTACTGCTTAAGCAGAAAAAGGTACAGTGGAGGCCTAAAACAGTTTACGAAATTGAGGTTTTAAGGATGGTATCTTGGGTGAAAATAATCATATGTCTGATATTAACAGAAAACATAGCTAAGTACCTCCTCAAATATGGCTGAGCAAGTTTCTCTGCTACCAGAGGAACAAAATAAGATTGGGTAAAAGGCTATGGAGAACGGTAAAAGTTTAGAGAACAAACAAAATATAATGGGTGAAAGACTGGAGATGCGCTTGCTTTATAGACAGAAAGCCTTGGGTTCAATCCTCAGGACTTCTTAAATTCAGTATGGTGGTTCAAGGAGTTAAAGGTTATCCTCCAGGCAGGGCTACAATGTGAGATCCTGACTCACCAAAAATAAAGGGGATATGTCCTTGTTGGAGAACCTGACTCAATAAAATTAAAATTACACCAACAAAAATAAATCATTTCCCTAGTGTCAACTTGTTCAAAAACCAGACAAGGGCAAGGAATAGTAATGCATCCCTTATTAATCCTAGCATTCAAAAGACAAAGATGTGGATCTATTAACAGAAAGAAGTAGGAAAAGCCTTGTAGTGCTTTTAATCATATCCCAAGAGTGACATTGAATGTTTACGTTAAAGTACTGGCAATACCTTTTTCTTTTTTTTTTTTTTTTTTTTAAGGAACAAAACTTACAAACTCTCTCTCTCTCTGATGTTTTTCATCAGCTTCTTTTATCAGCTGTGTTGTTTGCTGAAGTTTGGCATCCACAAGCTGTTGTTGCAATTCCTTGTGTTTGAATACTTTATCAATATGCTATGGAAAAAGAATTCCTTCCATCACTTCATGAAGACAGGAACACAACGGGGAGGAAATATAAGATGTTACAACACTCTGCTTATCCTGCTTTCCTATTAATACCACACAGCTAAGAATACTAGGTCTTTCTGTGTCTACACCTAAAGTAGTAGTGTTTGACATCAACTGCAAGAGTACTGCCCTTTGGTCAGCCCTGTTGGAGCTAGGCACCATCACAAGACAAAGAAGAGATCAAACTAACAGATCTGTACACACACACACAGTGCTTTTTCTTCCCATTCCTTTTTTTCCCTACCCATTAAATTTTGCTAAATTTGTCAGCTGAAGACAGCATCTGACAACGTGAATGATATGAATCAAAGCTAAGCTAATGTGTTACACTAAGCAAATTTCTGTCCTGCTAAATCTCAATGCCAGCATCTGATATAATCATACCCAGATTTGCTGAGCTGTGAGTAGTTGAACCGTGTAAGGTGCTTGGTGCTATGCAGACATTTGGCAAAAGCCCGCATTTCCAAGAACTGGTAAGTGGCTAGCTATATAACAGAAGCCATCAAAACATGCATGCCTTCTTGGAGCTGGAGAATTAGGATTCTTCACAGAATATGTGACAGGGAGAATACTAATGGGCGATGATGAGGTAGCCTAGGTGTTAAGAACATGGCAGATGGTTTCTTCACTTATGAGTATGAACATGCCATGGTAATAATCATAAATAACAGGATTCAAACAGGGTTTTCTAATTTGCTACATCTATGAGGAAGCAGACAGCCCATTAATAAAACTAAAAGAATCATAAGAAAATGGGGGGAGGGCTAGACAAATGGCTCAGCACATGGCTGCTCTTCCAGAGGAAGAACAATTCAATTCCCAGTACCCACGTGGCAGCTCACAACTATAACTCCAGTTCCAGAGGTTCTGACACCCTTACACAGAGACATATGCAGGCAAACACCAATGCACATGAAATGGAAAAAAAAAAGAAAGAAAATTAGGGCTAGGCCCATGCCTTTAATGCCAGCAGAAGTATCTTTATAAACTCAAGGACAGCCTAGTCTACATGGCGAGCTCCAGGACAGCCAGGATTACAGAGAAAACCAAAAAAAGAAAATCACGGCTTTAGTAACTTAAAAAATTTTAGCCTATATGACAAAACCACAAAACTAATAAGTTCTTCAATAATAAAACAGGACAAAGAAATCTTATATTTTGAAGGTGAGACATAAACTAGTAAAACATATACTTTATTTGGTTCTTAATTCAGACTTTTGTTTTTAATAGCAGAAAAATAGGAATAGTTAAGAGCTCTTGCTGCTCTTCTTGTTGCTCTTGCAGAGGACCCAACAATGGGCAGCTCACAACTGCATGTAATTCCAGCTCCAGGGACTCCAATATCCTCTTCTGACCTCTTGGAGCACCCACACAGATAAAATTTTAAAAGAAAAGCAGATACATTCTAGCAGTGAATAACCACTTTTTAGATGTGAAAATGATATGGTCAAAAAGAACTTTCTGATTTATACACTATACAAATGGGCTAGAGAGATGGCTGCTCTTCCAGAGAATCTGGGTTGGATTCCAGCACTTACATGGTGGCTTGCAACCATGTGTTGACTCCAGTTTCAGGGGATCTGACACCCTTCTAGCCACCTTGGGCACCAGACACATTTGAACAGAATATCCATACATGTAAGATAACTTAATTTTTTTTCCAATGAGTTCAAGACAGGAGCTATGGACATGGCTTAGCAATTAAATGCAAGTACTGTTCTGAACTTGGTTCCCATCAACCAACCTTGGGCATCTCTCACTTACCTGTAATTTCAGTTGCAAGGGATCTAATAATCCTCTTTGGGCCACTGTAGCCACTGCACTTGTGTGCAAATCCATACCCAGACAAAGACAAGCATATATACATATAATTTAGAATAGATCTGAAAAACTTAAAAAATGTTCAAGGCCACAGTGAGACACTGGGAAAAAAAAAAAAAAACCAAACCAAAACACCTGACATCTTGGCACTCAGGAAGCAAACACTACATCTGCCATGAGTTCCAGGCCAGCCAAGAATACAGTGAGTTTCAAGTCAGCCTAGGCCACAGATAAAACAACAGAAAACTCACAAAAGGCCAGGCATGGTGGTACATGCCTTTTATCCCAGGCAGAGGCAAGCAGATCTGAGTTTGAGGTCAGCCTGGTCTACAGAATGAGTTCCAGTCTCAAAACATTCCCTACCCTCAAAAAACAACAACAAAAAACTCACAAAAGACAGAGGCCTGAAGTATAAGTTAAATGATAAAAATATAACTTAGCATATACAAGGTCCCTGGGGTTGATTTCATCACTAAAAAGTAAATTAAAAAATACAGTTGAAGGTAGCTAGCTCAGTAGCAGAAAGCCCTCAGAGTATGGCCAAGGTCCTGGATTTAACCAATAGTACAATTAACTAAAAACCTAAGTTAAAAAAGAAATTAGGTTTTTAAATGTAAAGCTGGGCATATTTTATACATGCCTGTGTTAAGCTACCTGGGAGGGTCAAATATGATCTATTTAAGCCACCTAGGGTGATAAGCAAAACCCAATCTGAATGACAAAAAATAAATAAATAAATAAAGTAAACCAAACCCTGAAACAGATATAATGAATGCTATAGATACTGTATAATCAAAAATGTTTGAGATGCAGGTATTCTTGGCCAAATATTAGTCGTTATTAGTCAAGATAAGAAAACATCTGTTGTGAATTGTCATTTCTAGTGTATTCATGAACTAGTATTTAATAAGATCCTGGAAAATATCTTACCATTTGTGTAATAGATCTCAATCCTTCTGGTTACGCAGTGTTTTGATTCTTTCCCTAATCAATAATCCACTTCTGCTACACATGACGAGAATTCTAAAAATCCTGCAGCAATACTTTTACTATAGTAGTAAACGAGAAGTTGCTACTAACAGTGAGAAGCATTTAATAAAACAACTAATGCTGTTACCTCGTCCCTTAGCGCATACTGCTCAATGAGCTTCATTAGCTTCTCTCCCAGTTCAATGTTCTCCTGTCGCAGTTTGCATGTGTATGTCAGTTGTTCCAATGGCTTGGATTTCATGTTAGAGTTAACTGGAAATTGCTGTTGCTTCTTTCGTCGTTCTTCTCCTCTCGTGCCTGCTGCATATTTTCCTCCTTATGTAGTCAAAAGAATTTCTGTTAATAGGAGACCTATGGACAAATGCTCAAAAAAAGATGCTTGGCGAGGCTACTCAGGAGGCTGAAAGAAGATCCCAAGTTCAAGGCCTGTTTGGGCTTACAGAGTTAAAGAACAATCTGGGCAACTTAGTGAGACCCTGTCTCAAGCAGAAAGAAAATGCAGGAGAAATGGTTCAATTGGTAAAGTGCTTGTTGCTCAAGCCTACAGACCTGGGTTCAAATTAATACCCACATAAAAAGTAGAGCATGGCAGTCTGTGCCTATAATCCTAGCTCTGGGGGGATTCCACATGCACACATACACTACCACCCCCAACACACAAACGGACACACACATACCAAATTTTAAAAAAGGTTGGAGATGCAGCTCAAGTAAAAAAGTGTTTGCCTAGCATATGGGGAAAACAAAAAAGCTGCTGTGACATATGTTTACTACACCACTGCCCTGAAACATTATGTCTAAGGGACACTTTGTCCCCCATACTTAGGACTAGAAAGCTTACTTAAAAGCATACTACTTTTCTCTTTTCCCATACAGAGCACTGAATTCTATTACTCGAGGTTAATAATATATATGACTGTCCACTAGAACAGGCTTCTTGATAATCACACAGAGAATCAGATAAGTCTGAGGAAACAGCCTCTTTTTCAGTTTACATTCTAGGTCAAACCTCTCACTCCTGAGAGGTCAAGAGACCAATAGCATCCTCATTTTAAAAAGCTTACCTTCAAGTATATTTTATTACTCCATTCAAAATGACTAGCTGTGAGGGGGAATACCATCTAACTTTTTATTTGGGGGTGGGATGTGATTAAGTTAAGTGGGATTGAAGTGGCCTTGAGCACACTAGACATGTGCCTCCCTAAAGGCTATATCCCCAGCCCAGTTTTTAGTTTTCATTTTGAGACAAGATCTCATTAAGTTGTCCAGGCTGACAGTGAACTTGTTCTATAGTGTGGATAGGTCTTGAACTTGCAATACTCCCGCCTCAGTCTTCCAACTAGCTGTGGTTATAGGCCTGTGCCCATAACCTAGGTACCATCTACTTTAAGATCTAATTATAATCAGGGCTGGAAAGATGCCTCAGTGGTTAATACTTATTGTTGCAAAGGACCTAGGTTTGACTCCGAGCATCCACATGGTAGCTCACAACCATTCATTAACTCCCAGTTCAGGGTAATTCCAATTTCTGATGCATGCTTCTGACCTCTACAGCCAGCAGCTCTGTATTAGTGCACAGATATATATGCATGCAAAACATTTATACACAGAAATACACATCTTTTTAAATAAATTAATAAATGACAGTATTTAATGTTTTTCCATAGGACCCAAGTTCAGTCCCCAGCATCCAAATCAGTTGGCTTAGAACCACCTGTAACTCCAAGGGATTGAGGTTCCCATCAAGAGCATGCAATCACACAAATACCATAAATGAAAAATGAAATCTTTTTCTTAAAAAAAAAGGAAGCAAGGGGGCTGGAAAGATGGCTCAGAGGTTAAGAGCACTGACTGCTCTTCCAGAGGTCCTGCGTTCAAGTCCCAGCAACCACATGGTGGCTCACAACCATCTGTAATGGGAACCCAATGCCCTCTTCTGGTGTGTCTGAAGACAGCTATAGTGTACTCATACATATAATAAATAATTCTTTTTTTTTTTTTTTTTTTTTTAAGGAAGCAAATGATAACTCCCATCTAGCAAAAAATCCATGTCCTAAGTTAAATGCTGTTGGACCTAGGTCTTTGGGATACAGATGAGAGGGCATTTGCTCAGAGCTCCAGCTCCGTGCCCTATTATACAGATGGACAGGCCAGTTACAATGTTAAGAGGCAGATTCTTTTCATGGCTCTTTTTTTTTTGCTCTTCCTCCATGGATACCAACTCATACCTGCTTACTTTTCCTACATAAATCTGCCAAGATCTAAATGCTACTGCTAAAAAATACTCAGTAACCAAGAGCTAGGAGTGAGGCAGGAAACTTGGGCAGTACAGTGCCAAGTGCTCAGCATTGCTCCTTTCTCACCGACTCTAAATGTATTAGTTTTCATTTCATGGCAGCACTTTAGTGCCTGTAAAAAACAGACAAAACTGGCACCTCGGCTTTTTAATCAGCTTTGAATGAGCAGGCAAAGGGAAGATCTATATAAGTAGTAGGATGTTCCATTTATATGATGCCCAAATTGACGAATTCCTTTTTAACAGGGACCAATAAACAGTCGTTCACAGTCTACCATCATGCCTACATAGCCATTCTAGCACAACAGTACATAACACAAGAAACAAGAAGTTAGTAGTCATGTTACTCCATGTGCCCAATAGCGAATCCTTTTTTGACAGAACAATAAAGACATTTATCAGTCCACATTATATGCTCATTTTGTACATCACCAGCAAAATAAGTAAATCTGGCATCTAATTAGGCTAATTTCAATATACACAAGTACTGACAATGTGACATCACTTCTATATATACAACTAACCTTCTAGGTTATTAGGTGAACTTTCTCTTTCAACGAACTGCCTGTTCTTCTTGCAGATGCCATTGCTTTCTGACATTCTGCTGAACTTTCACTTACAAATTAGCTGCGCTTTACATTCAGCAATCTCATTTGTCTGAACATTCCCTCCATGCACTAACAATTAGCATCACTTAATTCAGAATTTTTTTTAGCAAAAGTCCCATTATGCATGATGGCTAATCAATCACGTACCACTAGAGATTTGATTAATGCTATGTCACCAATGGTAGCCCAACCCCAATCTGCTGCAACCTGAGGTGGAAGTTACGCATATCTCAAAGCCAGGACCACTGTGGTTGCAGACTGCTACAGGTGAGTACTTACTGCATACTCCAGGGACCATTTGTTCCAGCACCCCTCACAAATTTTTCAAGTCTGAAAACTGCCAGTTTCCCAGAAGGCAGAACCGAAAAAGTCGAGCCTCCCAAAATACTAAAAATAGTATCACCTAAGAGGACGAAAGTGAACAGAACACATCAATAGATAATTCAATGTCATAGCCTCAGCTGTAATCCAGTAATCACAGACAAGGAGGAGGACGTGCATGTTTCAAGGTCAACCTAGAGTATATGAGTACCAGCTCAGCCAGGTTTACAATATGAGCCCTGTCTTTAAATACAAAACAAGCCAACTCTTAGGCTAGAGAGCAGGCTTAAGCAGTATTTAAGCAGAGGACCAAAGAGGTCAGGTCCCAGCATAAGTCTGTAACTCTGGTTCCAGGAGATCTGCTGCCCTCTTCTAGCCTCCTCAGGTAATGCATTTATGTGCATACTACCTCCAACCCAGTGGTAGAGCACTTGCCTTCCACAAGTAATACTTGAGGAGAGGATCCTATCCTTAGCAGGACTAAAGGACAGCAGGGAGAGCCCAATACTGCATTGTATAATTTTATTCAAACGGTTTCATGCTATGTGAAACCACCAACCTCCTCCCTGTTCTAGTTTTAAGGAAAGTAAGCAATTTAGTATGGATGGAAAACATGACCTTAACCTTTCTTCAGGCCCCTAGATATACATCTTCAGAACAACTTTTAATTATTCAAGTTCCACTTTATTATCCAAATTTTGTACAACTATTATCAGGCCAAGAGTTGCCCAAGAGTACAGAGCGCGATGGAAACTGGAATCTTGAAACCTTCCAAATAGACCTGGGGACCTTGATTTGTCACCTTTGCCTGACTTTGGAGACTAATTATAGCGCTTCCTGGTTTTAAGTCAGTGATTCACGGGCAATTTAGGCTTCTCATTTTCCAGCTGTAATCCTGTGTTTTGAACTGATGATATACTTGATATTTCTTCTCCCAGAGTTTCCTCTTTTGGGCTTAACCCTTTGTAAAATGAGCTAACCCTTGTTGTGGCCAGAACTAAATCAGCTGGTAAGGCCAGCATCTCTTGAATTTCTGTTTGTTGATTAGACTATTTCCTAGCTATTAAGATTTGCTGAAATCCAAACATAAAATATAGGATTATTGGACTGAAGACATGGCTCAGTGGTTAAGATCACTGGATACTCTTCTAGGGGACCTGGGTGCAATTCTTGGCATCCACGTGCTTCTCGTAACCATCTGTAACTCACTGGTTCAATTTCGAGCATGTAGAAGCAGCTTACAGTCTATAACACTATCCAGTCACAGGGGACCTTCTTCTGGTCTCCGACAGCACCAGCACACACATGGTACACAGGCATACATGTAGACAAAAATACCCACATACATAAAATTTAAAAAAACTTTAAAAACAGGATTGCTGTGCTTTGGTCTTTATTTTTATTATAAAAGAAGCTGATGTTGTGTCGACAAGGTAACATGGCTTAGTGGGAGGCTTGCCACGGAAACCTTATGGCCTGAGTTCAATCCCCAGAACTCACTTGGAAAAGTTGTCCTCTGTCCTCTGATATCCACATGCACACTGTGGGGCTCAAGTGTCAGCACTCTTTCTCATACACAAACACACACATACATATAAAAGCTGGAATTAATGTGTGTTATTTAGAAATTAATATTGAATTTATCTTTCTAAAACACCGCCAGACTCACAGACTAACTAACTACTGAACTAAATTTAGAAGTTTTTTTTTTTTAACTAACTAGGACTCAAGGATTCTGCAATTTAGGTTAGAAGCAAATGAATCCCTTTCAAAGTAACTATACTAACAGATAAGACGGCCACCTTACCAACCTTTCTGAACAGCTTTAACTGAAGAAATTGATGCTGAGTCACAGAGCAAGAGTGCCACCTTGTGGCCCAATAAAACACACCAAAAGCATTGTAGGATATGGTAGGTCATGTCTGCAATCCTAGTGCTTGAGAAGATAATGAAGGCAAGATCAGGAGGTCATGGTCATACCTGACAACATGAGTTGCAGACTGACCTGGGACAAATAAGGCTGTCTGTAAAAGACCAAACCTACCAAACAAAAACTTTCCAAACTATCTATTTACAGATACTTCTCTAGAAATTCCTATGGGAAGAATTGCTGCTCTTGCATATATGAAGTTGCCCATGTATGGACTAGGCATGGCAATAGAACTTCAGAGGCTGAAGAGTCAGACTGAACTACTGCAACTAGCCCTGCTCCAGGGTTCCCACAACCCTGTGCTCACTAATCCTTTGCTGCCCCCTTTATGTTATTTCATCTAGATAGTCCTAAATATATTTTTTAAAAGCAAACACTCTTTGGTTTTCATTGTTGTGATTTTAGGATGTACTAGTACAACCAAAGAACTGGTATGTTTGCTTTAATAATTCCCATTAATTTACACTACATTAATTAAGCAGCTACATGGTCACTCCAGAATGTCAAATTCTGGATTATATTGCTACAACTCAACAAAACTGTTGGTATATACATACTAATTGAGGATTATTGGGGGTCACTGTTGGCCACAGGCTCTGCCATATAAAAAAGGTTAGTCTATGTTTCTTTCAGAGTTAGATGTGGATAAAACTGGAAAGAGCTCCTATGGGCTTCATTCTGATGACTTGCAGGTAAGAAGTGGGGACCTTGAGGTTGAAAATTTGGGGAGGCAAGTAAGTATCATAATGCCACAAGCCAAGAAGGGCCCAGGCAGACAGAGATTCTTCTGGGACTGATGTAGTTGTTTCAACTGGCTCCTACTGAGAAGGGCAGAGAGCAGAAACAAAAGAGCTCACTTTACAGTTAGTCCCAGCAGGCACAGATGATTCTTCAGGAACAGGTCCACATACAGCAAGCACACTGTAGATGTGGTACAGCACATCTCAGATGGAACCCACATCCAAGTCGGCAGTATTCATGACAATGTCATAGTAATGGAGATTGTAACTGCTAGTTTGGAAAGCCAGAAAGCCATGCTATGTCTAGCAGAAACACTGACAAATGAATCCAAAGTGCATCCCATACATCAGCTTGTATTCCTCCTCTGTGGAGATCCTTGATTGCTTCTTACACTCACCATATAAGAGACATGCTCCATGTCTGGTCAAATATGTACAGGGTTTGGAGAGTATCAAAATTGCTGAGTTCCAGCCAGGTGGTGATGGCGCACACCTTTAATCCCAGCACTTGGGAGGCAGAGGCAGGCGGATTTCTGAGTTGGAGGCTAGCCTGGTCTACAGAGTGAGTTCCAGGACAGCCAGGGCTACACAGAGAAACCCTGTCTCAAAAAAAAAAAAAAAAAAAAAAAAGAATTGCTGAGTTTCAATGACAAGCCACTTCCCATTTTCAAAGCTTGCCATGTATTATGATTATTTTTTTTTTGAAGCGGAGTCTTGTTATGCAGCCCAGGCTGACCTCAAACTCATAGAGACCCACCTGCCTACCAAGTGCTGAGCTTAAAGGTATATGTCGACACACCAGCCATCGTGTACCTTTTAAATGGATTAAAAAATCCACTCTTAGCAGGTGTGGGACTAAGCCTTTAGTCCCAGCACTCAGGAGGCAGACAGAGACAAAGCACTGAGTTTGAGGCCAGCCTAGCCTATAAATTGAGTTCCAGGATAGCCATGGCTACACAGAGAAAGCAAACTTTGTCTTGAAACCCGCCCCCCCAATGACTCCCCCAGAAGAAAAAGAAAAAATAGAGAAAGAAACCCACTCTCACTTGTGGATGGTTCAGAAAAAAAACAGGTTTTAGTTGGATTTAGCCCACAGGCTACATAATACGCGTATTTTCCTGGTATAAAATAAATGAAATTCTCCAGGGTGCTGGCTCCTAGATGTTCAATTCATATGACATTACTAAATTTCTTCCAGAGTTGCTGGCAAATCTGTATATCCCATAGCACTGTACTAAAGGTCATGCAGGGGTTGTCAAGGTGGCTCAGTGGTTAAGAATGCATACTGCTCTTGCAGAAGACCCAAGTTCTGTTTCCAACACCCATGTAGGGAAGCTTAAAACTGCCTATAACCCCAGCTCCAGGGGATCTGAAACCGTCTTCTGGCTTCTGAACATGAATATGCAAAGACTCACACATACATATGTAATTAACAGTAATTTCTTAAACAAGTGGAAAACAAAGACAAGAGACCATACACATCTATCTTCTTTAAGTATCTGAAGATTGGACCAGGCATGGAGGTGGTCAGGTGACTCAGCAGTTAAGAACACTGGCTACTCTTCTAGAGGTCCTGAGTTCAATTCCCAGCAACTAGACAGTGGCTCATAAAGGGATCTGATGCCCTCTTCTGGCATGTAGATGTATATACAGACAAAGCATTCCTATATTTAAATAAATAATTTTTCAAAAAGGTTTTTACAGTTGTAAAAGTGCTACCTTATGAGCCAGCCTGGTGATGGTGGCGTGAGCCTTTAATCCCAGCACTCAGGAGGCAGAGGTAGGTGAAACTCTGAGTTCATGGCCAGCTTGGTCTACACAGTGAAACCAGAAAAGCCAGGGCTACACAGAAACAAAACAAAACAACAACAAAAACACTCAGGAGGCAGTGGCAAACACTGGTGATCTTTGCAAAATTCCAAGCCAGCCACAGCTACATAGTGAGACCGTCTTTAAGAGAGAGGGAGGGAAAATGGCATCTCATTGTGATTTTCCTCTGACCACTACATGAAGTTAATACTTCTATACCTTTATGGATCATTACGCTAAGTTATCTTTGGTTTTCTACTTCTATGAAATGTCTCCTTCTTACCTTCAGCCCTGCTTTCCACTGTTTTTTTGTTCCTTTCATATTTGTAGGTATTCTTTTATTTTTCTATATTGTTATTTTATTGTGCTAGGAATTGAATCCAAGACCTTGTATGTATAAGATAAATGCTCTACGACTAACCTATACATATACACCCCTAGTCCTAGGTGTTCTTCCAGGTGTATCTTTTAAAAATGTTATGTGTGTGGGCATTTTGCCTGCATGTATACTACATTTATGGTACTTTCCTGGTACAAAGGCCAGAGAGGGCATCAGATCCCTAGCTGTCACGTGGGTGCTGGGACTCTAATTCCAACTCTTTTGGACAAGCAGCTAGGCGTTCTTAACCATTAAACTATTTCCAGCCCCCTTCACATACTTTTTTTTTAAAAAGAATTACTTATTTATTTTATGTATGAGTACACTGCAGCTGTCTTCAGACATACCAGAAGATGGCATCGGATCCTATCACAGATGGTTTTGAGCCACCATGTGGTTGCTGGGAATTGAACTCAGGACCTCTAGAGGAGCTTGGAAACATTGTCCCAGGCTTGTAATGTTATTGTTCAAGGTATTTTGAATCCTTTTTTCCTGGTATACACTGAATCTGGGGCTGGCACATGCTGGGCAAGTACACTACTACTGAGATGTATCTAGCCCCTTTTTATTTTAAGGCAGAGTCTCACTAAACTGCTCACATAGCCCTGAAACTACTGATCTTCTTGCCTCAGCCCCCTCAATAGCTGGCATTGTAGGCTTGCACTAACGGGACCCAATCTTTAAGGTATTTACTGGAGGCACATATTGATTTCAATAAGACCAATTTCTACAATTTTTATTTATTTGCTTACTTATTATATGTATATATACCATGGCATAGCTGTGGAAGTTAGAAGATAACTTCTAGGGGTCAGTTCATACCTTCTACCATGTAAGTCCTAGGGATCCAACTCAGGTTGGTCATCAGGCTTGGCAGTAAGTAACTTTACCAACTCAGTCATCTTTTCTTTTTAAAGATTTATTTACTTATTTTATGTATGTGAGTACACTGCCACTCTCTTCAGACAAACCAGAAGAGGGTTTCAGATCCCATTACAGATGGTTGAGAGCCACCATATGGCTGGGAATTGAACTTAGGACCTCTGGAAGAGCAGCAGAGACTGCTTAGCCATCTCTCCAGCCTCCAACCAAGTCATCTTGCTGGTCCATTTTTTCCTGTTTTTGTTTTGTTTTGTTTTGTTTTAAAGACAATATCTTGTTGTATAGCTCAGGCTGACCTCAAACTCACAGCAATCCTCTGGCCTCAGCCAGAGGAATTATAAATGTGAACTACCACACCTAGATGATTTGTATAAATTCTTTTAAAGCTATTTAATTTCGTGTGTCTCTATGCATGCTTGAGTGGATTATGAGCACCACACGCATGCAGGAACCCACTAGGATCAGAAGAGGCATCAGACCTCCTGATACTAAAACTAGAGTTCCAGGTGGTTGTGATGGGCCTGTGCTAGGAACCCAAGCCATGTCCTCTGCCAGAGCAATACCCATTCTACTGTTGAGCCCAACTTGTGCATTTTGATAATGCTTTTCATGGTGTAAGAAACCCATCCCAAAGGTACTCAGTGGGATAAGACTGCTCTGTAGACAAGCTTGAGTATGAGTTCAAATCCCCGGTACCCATATAAAAAGTCAGGCCAGGCATAGTTATATAAATACCTGTTAAATGTGTGTCATTTGAGGGAGGGTGTGTGTGTGCTACGAAGATCACTAGTGTAAGATGGAAAGACCCAATGTCATTCCACTAACTTTTGTCACGTTTGTATCACCTTATATGTGGGGGTGAGGGGCAACAAGAGCCTTACCACTTGCTATCTCAACAAATGGGTTACAGAAGGAGTTGTCCAAGGTCAGCTTAGTCCATATAGCATGTTCCACAATAACCAAGGCTATATAATATAAGACTTTATCTCAAACAATAACAAAAACAAAAGAAAAATAGATCTTTTCTTCCAAAGTTAGGAAAATATTTAACTACTAACAAATCTAAATATTATCTCAAAGATTTTTTTTTGAAACAAGGTCTTATATCCCAGGCTGACTGGCTGGTCTCAAACTGCTTATGACACTATGTCACTGAACTGCTAATCCTGCCTCTACCCCTCAAGTCCTGGGATTATAGGCGTGTACCACAACATTGTTTTATGCAGTGTTGGGAATGAAACACAGAGTTTTATGCATACAGGTGCACTGAAGGCACATGGCACACACACATACACACACATGCATACACAAACATACACATCACCCCCCCAAACATAAATAAAATAACTCCTAACACTGAATTTTAGAAAATCTATTTGAGCTGGGTACGATGGTACATGCTTATAATTTTAATTATAAAGACTCAAGCAGAATGGTCACTTGAGCCCAGAAGCTGAAGACTGCATCCACAATAAAACCAGATCCTGTTTCAAATACAAAGGAAAGAAAACAGTCTGTACCACAGTTTGGCACTATGGTGTTCTGTATATGCTAGAAAAATCAGCTGGGTGTGCTGGCATATACCTTTAATCCCAGCACTGGAAAGGCAGAGGCAGAGACAGGCTAACTTCTAGGAGTTATTTAATCCTAACCTGATGTACATAGCAAGTTCTAGGCCTGCCAAGAATACATAGCAAGAATTTACCTCTAAAAACCAATCAAACACTCGTTATTCAATAAAAGAAAATAATGAAAATCACAAAGGACCATGAGATCAGATTCTCCCTTCCAATTTTTGAAAAAAGTATTTTACATTTTAAGCTACATCAAAATTGTATTTTAAAAAGCTTATCAAGCACACACAATATATTGTTCTATTTTATGGCCCTCGTGGTTGTGATTGAATACTCACGAGATCAGCATATTTCTTACAGAGAGCTGCCAGCTTCTCCTCTGGGGTTGAAAGGGTGTTTAGCGCTTGCATCAGTAATAAAACTTCTTTTCCTAATGATTAACAAGGTGAGAAATAAGTCCTGAATAATAAGATCAAATATGACCTGTGAAGTGTACCAATACTTCCCATGTTCTAATCTCAGAACAAAATAATTTCTACCTACGACAAGAAATATGCTATTTGCCATTTCAATTTTGTAACTATTTTGAGCTGGGTGTATTGTCTCAAACCACTAGTTGTGACATGCAAAAGGATCCTCAAGTTCAAGACCATCCTAGGCCATAGAGTGAGACCCTGCATCAGAAAACCATAGCCAAATCTATTTAGTGATACAGCTAAGTGGAAGAACAATTGGTTACCATGTCCTGGGCTTGATTCTCAGGAAAGTGTGGAGCTACTTTTACATTCTGGATTAACAGACCTTCCTCTGTTCCTCACCCATTCCCATCTTAGATTTCTTTCTTTTTTTGTGAAACATTTATTTGTTTGCTTACTTTCTGTGTATTCTCCGCATGTGTGTCTATATGAGAATGTTGGATCCCCTGGAATTGGAGTTCCACACAGTTGTGGGCTATCATGTGGTTGCTGGGAATTGAACCCAGGACCTCTGGAAGAAGCCAGAGCTCCTAACCACTGAGCCACCTCTCCAGCCCCCACCCCCATCTTAGATTTCTACACTCAATAACACTGCTAACTAAGAATTCTTATGGAGAGGTAAATAGTCCCTTGTCTAACCATTAGATGTCTATGTTAACACAAATGGCAAATTAAAAATGCCAAAGAATATTTTTAAAAGCTTCAGTCTGGGCAAGTATAAATACAGACAGACTTTCAGTTAGTTTCAACTGGACATATGCTTTGCCTATGTACTATTCCCATGAATAAAATTCACTTTTAAAATGCATATTTTGGTTGGGCAGTGGTGGTGCACGCCTTTAACCCCAGCACTTGGGAGGCAGAGGCAGGCGGATTTCTGGGTCCGAGGCCTGCTTGGTCTACAGAGTGAGTTCCAGGACAGCCAGGCTACACAGAGAAACCCTGTCTCAAAAAACCTAAAAAAAAAGAAAAGAAAAGCCAAGAAAAGGAAAAAAATACACAATGTAGTATATTCACAATGTTGTACAATCATGACAACTATCTAATTGGGGAGTTTTTTTTTTTTTTTTTTTTTTTTTTGGTTTTTCGAGACAGGGTTTCTCTGTATAGCCCGGGCTGTCCTGGAGCTCACTCTGTAGACCAGGCTGGCCTCAAACTCAGAAATCCGCCTGCCTCTGCCTCCCAAGTGCTGGGATTAAAGGCGTGCGCCACCACCACCTGGCCAGGGAGTTTTTATTATCCCCTAAAACAAATCATACCCTATGAGAGTTACTTCTTGTACCCTAGCTCTGGCAACCACAAACCTACTTTCTTTTTTTAAGATTTATTTTTTTTATATCTGAGTACACTATCTCTGTCTTCAGACACACCAGAAGAGGGCATCGGATCCTATTACAGACGGTTGCTGGGAATTGAACTCAGGATCTCTGGAAGAACAATCAGTGCTCTTTAACAACTGAGTCATCTCTCCAGCCCCACTAATCTACTTTCTATCTCCACAAATTTTACAATTCTGGATATTTCATACAAAAGAAAAAGTATACAATGCAAAGCATTTTATGTCTGGCTTCTTTTCCATTGCAAAATAGTTTGCTAGCTTCCTTCATGAAGACTGCACCAACGCTCCCTTCCTTCCTATGCTAAGTAGTATTCTATCCTATGGATCGACTATACTTTGTTTACTAGTCATCACCTAAAGAATATTCAAGCTTTTTCTACTTTTGAGCCATTAAGAATAATAATGCTATGAATATTTTTACAAACTTCTATGCATATAAGTTTTTAATCTTCTTGGGTATATATGCCTAGAAATAGAATTGCTGAATTGTTTGTATATATAGTAAAGTACTGATTTAGGAAAGGTGTCATTTCTAAGGAAATAAAATTACTTTTGCGGGCTGGAGAGATGGCTCAACAGTTTAGAACACCGATTGCTCTTCCAGAGATTCTGAGTTCGATTCTCAGCAACCACATGGTGGCTCACAACCATCTGTAATGGGATCTGATGCTCTCTTCTGGTGTCTCTGGAGACAGCAATAGTGTACTCATATAAGTAAAATAAATAAATCTTTTTTTAAAATTACTTTTCATATTCCTTAACTTTTACATTTTAAAGAGGAGACTATATTAGTAAAAAAGGTAACTCAGGCAAGCCATGGTGGTATGCATTTATAGCTCTAATTTGACTTGGGAGGTGAAGAAAAAAAGGTTCAGGTCAGAGTCATCTTTGGTTACATACTGAGTTCAAAGTCAGCCCTTGTCTCAAAAGAACAAAACAAAAAAGAAAACCCCTTTCCAAAAGAAAAGTAACTCTAAACATATATACAACACCTATAGAGCTAGGTGTAGTGGCAAACACCTTTAATCCTAGGTAAGAACAAGGCCAGCTTAGTTTTCATACAGGGCTGCATGCTGAGGCCGTCTCAAAACAAAAACAAAGAAAAAGCCGGGCGGTGGTGGCGCATGCCTTTAATCCCAGCACTTGGGAGGCAGAGGCAGGCGGATTTCTGAGTTCAAGGCCAGCCTGGTCTACAGAGTGAGTTCCAGGATAGCCCAGGCTACACAGAGAAACCCTGTCTCGAAAACCAAAATTAAAAAAAAAAAAAAAAAAAAAAAAACCCCTTACCAATCACAGATGTAAATTATGTGGTGGTATAATTTAACTGTAGCACTTAGGAGGCAGAGATAGGTGGTTATCTATAAGTTTGAGGCAGCCTGGTCTATATAGCAAATTACAAACCAGTCAGGTCTACATAGTGAGACCTTCAAAAAAAATTAAGATGGTGGCGCACTACAGCAGTAGCCGCACTCCGGAGTCGAAAGCGGCCGTCGATCCAGTCAGTCTCTCCCCTGTTCCAATCCCTGACTGTGCTTGTGGTGGCGCATGCCTTTAATCCCTGCACTTGGGAGGCAGAGGCAGGTGAATTTCTGAATTCGAGGCCAGCCTGGTCTAAAGAGTGAGTTCATAAGGGGCAACCAGTGAGACTCCAAGGAGATTTCAATCTTCTTCATGAGATTCAGCATATCACAAGATATTGCCTAGTATGCATGAGGCCACAGGTTCAATCCTTGGCATGGAGGACAATGACACAATACACAATACACAATTTAATAATGGTTTGGCCAGGCATGCATGACTTGATGTACTTGGGAAGTCAAGAGAATCAGGAGTTAAAGGTCAACCTCAGTGATACAAGAAGTTTAAAGTCAGCCCAAACTATGAGACCTTGTCTCAAAAAAACAAAAAAGATTAAGCATATCACATTTTTTATCTAAATTGCAAGCTATGTATTAGAAAGCAAAAAATACCTTTGAAACCTGGTTAATTCACTTTCTGAAGTACAATTAACATACTGTTTATAGAATTTTATGTCCAGTCTTTTCTTGTTGTTTTCTCAGTGTAGCCCTAGCTGTCCTGGAACTCTGTAGATCAGGCTGTCCTCAAACTCAGAGACCTACCTGCCTGTCTCCTAAGTGCTAGAATGTCTAGTCTTAAACTGATTAAATATATAGTTTTTCACATAATTTTTTATCAGCCTAGTAAAGATGCAAATAATGCAAGTCAACTGCCACTCTATGCTCAAATTTTATCAAGAATTAATTCTTGATTATATAGAGAGAAATACCTAAGCTTCCTTCTATTCTTTCTACCTCCTGTACATAACTGCAGCAAACAAGCTGACTAACCTGAGGTAACAAGTATTTATTTTATACTGATTGTGTGTGTGTGTGTGTGTGTGTGTGTGTGTGTGTGTGTATGTGTGTGTGTATGCCACAGTATATGTGTGGATGTTAGAAGAAGAAAACTTGTACCAGTTGTGGTACAAGTTTGACAATTGTGGGTCCCAGGTATCAGACTCGGCTTAACGCCAAGTATCCACAGAGCCACCTCACTGGACCATAACAGGTGTTTTAGTTAAGCATATCCAACCTAGCAGTGTTCATGATCACCTGTGTTGGACACAACGTGAATAAAATGAGCAATAGATGAAAACATGCAACTAATGTACAGAGCTTATTAATTACCTAAGGTCTTCTCTTTGTTCCTGCTGCACTCTGAATCTTGCTGGCCATCAGGAGGACCTGTTCGAGCTTCTCGTCCAGGAATTTCTTCTCTTGTCTCCTGTGTACAGAATACTGAGCTCACCAAATTTCTGTTTGTTATAAAGTCACTGCCTTCATCCCCTTCCAGTGAATGCTTCTTAGTTGTGCCACCACAACTGGAGTCTTCATGTTGAAGAATATCATTTGCTTGAGAATTACATACCATGTCTGCTTTTACTCCTAACCCACAAATTCTAGCTTCTTCCATTGTGCCAATTTCAAACTAGAAGGGGAGAAATTAAAAAGAGTTAAATTGAATGGAATCAATATTTATAACCAATGGCATGTCATAGCTTAACAGTTCTTTTACTTAGTGGTTTGTGTGTTCGATGCAAACAAGTAGCTTTTAGGTTTCACTGAGACATGATCTAAATGGTTAAACATAAGACTATTAAAGTAAAACAGCTGGAGTATAGCTCTGAGGTAGCAGTGCTTTGCTTCAAGGGCCCTTGGGTCCCATTCATAGCACCGCCAAAAGATAAAGTTAAAACAAAACCTAATTATATGCTACCAAAGGAGGCAAGAATGCTGGTTAGTAATAAGTCTAAACCTATATCCCTATAAAAATTCATGATTTAAAAATAATTACTATCTTTTAAACAGTAAACTGTGTGTGAGTTGATAAACGTTAATGATCCTGTTGTTATCTTAAGGATGATAGGACAGTGCAACTAGCTAGGTGGCTATCTACCAAAAAGTATCTCCCAAAGTATCTAGTGCGGTAGGAACTGAGGGACAAGTGGCAGCATCCAGTAGTACCACACTATATTTTCCAGTCCGTTGACCCCCATGTTAGTCCAGGCTACGAGTATCACTTTAGCAACCAGATTTTTATTCTTAGAAGGACATGGTCTTTGTCCTGCATCTCTTCGTCACTCTGGTTAGATACAGAAGTCACCAAGGTGCTCTAAGATGGCAGGGTCAGAGGACAAAAGTAGCCTGGCCCAAATTCCATGTACACACGGGAAAGACTCTCTACCTGCAAAGAAAATACATACTGGAACATTAGGTGAACTTCTATCATGTTATATATACCATAAGAATTGAGACTGGTATGTTAAACAGTTCTATCACTAATATGGAAGATATCCATACAAAACCAAAAACAAACCAAAAAAGCATTTACTCTGGTTTTCTCCTCCCTTCAATCATTGTTTTTAGCTTATTCTCTTTTGTCATATCTTCGTTCAAGGCAAGGTCTTGCTATGCATAGCTCGGGTTGGCCTAAAACCTACCACCCTTTTGCCTGGGCCCCCTGGATTTTAAGATTACAGGTGAGCATCAACACAACTAACTGCCTAGCCCTATTTGTCTTCTGTGTCCTAATTATTATTATCATTTGGTCACATGACATGTCACAACTGTAAACTCTACATTCCCTTTCTGGTTAAAAGTGGGGATTTCTAAACCCTGTCTCAAACAAACAAAAAAAAAAGGGGGGGATTGGGATTTCTAGCTAGATGGTGGTGGTGTACACCTTTAATCCAAGCACTAGGAAAGCAGAAGCAGGCAAATCTCTGTGAGTTTGAGGCCAGCCTGATCTACATAATGAGTTGCAGGACAGGCAGTGCTACAAAGAGAAACCATGTCTCAAACCCCACCCCATTCCCCCCCCCCAAAAAAGTTTTCTTCCTTTCTGAATACAACTGAGGTAGTATAGTTCTCTTACATAGTTAGAGAATAGATACTTTGAAAATTAATGGATTAGAGAGGTAGCTCTGTGGAAGGATGATGCCTAACATGTGCAAGACCCTGGCTTCGAGCACTAGCACTGAAAAAGGAAAAAAGCAATATTTTTTTTTAAATTACAGTTGCTCAGCATGGTTGTTCACACCTATAATCCTAGCACTTTAAAGTGATATAGCAGATCTGGGAGGAATCTGAGGAGAGAAAAAAACATGGTCAAAATATATTATATATAAAAATTGTTTTCCTTTCAGAAAAATTAAAATAAATACAATGTTAAAGCAGAAGACTGAAGCAAATTCAAG
The DNA here is from genome assembly GCA_021653895.1 of Mastomys natalensis. Taxonomy (NCBI): domain Eukaryota; kingdom Metazoa; phylum Chordata; class Mammalia; order Rodentia; family Muridae; genus Mastomys; species Mastomys natalensis. The sequence continues at coordinate 79,688 of JAJTUV010003437.1, read as the reverse complement.
TCCAGAGTAGACTATATACTGAATTCCAGCCAGCCTGAGCTACAGAGTAAAACCATAACTCAAAATAAAACAAAATTAGTGGTAATCAGACACTAAGGTAGATGAGTCTGAGGGCAGCCTGAGCAAAGATAAGAACAATTAACAACAGAGCTGCTTCCTAAATCTTTCATTACACTGATTTATTTTTTGTGAGTATGTGCATTTGTGCAAGTGTGCATGCACATGTGTTCGTGTGTCTATATAAGCATGCCACAATTCATGTGACAAGTTATTAGAGAACAACTTGTAGGAGTTGGTACTCTCCTTTTACCTTGTGAGTCCCAGGGGTTGAACTTGGGTTTTCAGGCTTGGTGGCCTGCCTTAACCCCCTGAGCCACCTGTTACTTGCAATTATAATATCCCAAGGCTGGAGAGATGGCTCAGTGATTGAGGGTGTAGACTTCTGCTCTAAAGGACCCAATCATGTTAGGCAGCGTTAGGCAGCTCACACCTGCCTAGAACTCTAGATTCAGAGGAATTGACACAGAGGCAGTGCCCTTATATGTGCACACCTATATATACATACACACACACACACACACACACACAACTAAAATAAAAGGTATTTCGAACTAGTAGCATATCCAAACTGAAGAGCTAAAAATAATTGAAGGATCAGTGTAGAAGGGAATGAAGATATTAAGGCCACTACTACTTATCTCATACAATCTAAGGTTGACATAAATCAATTACTGTGCTTTTAGGGTGTTGTTTTCCTCTTTTTAAGACAGGGTCATGTGTAACCCAAGCTAGCCTAGAATTGACTGTGTCCACAAAAAGGCCTTGATTCCATGTTCTAAGTGTTGGAATTACAGGCCAGTGACACTGCTTTCTGGAGAACAAATTGGCACTGCAATTCTTTGGCAATATGGATAGCTTCTAACCCACTTAATTACACTCCTAGCATTTTACCCAAGTGTGTACATAGGTGCACTGAAAGGCCAAAAAATGTTTAAAGCAGCACTACTTGGAACAGTCCTAAAACTAAATCAACTCAACAGAAGAATTATCAATGTTCAGAGCACTGAGCCATGAAAATGAACACAATGCAAACACAGCAGCACGGCTTTCACAGACCTAACATCAAGAGGAAGGCTTTAAACAATATTTACTGAAGGGAGCAATTTATGTATAAAAAGAAGCTAGGTGAATAGATGGTGCTAGAAATGAGCCACTGGATGGGCTTCCTAGAGTGTTAGCAATATTTCTTTTTTTTTTTTTTTTTTTTTTATTGGTTTTTCGAGACAGGGTTTCTCTGTGTAGTCCAGGCTGTCCTGGAACTCGCTCGGTAGATCAGGCTGGCCTCGAACTCAGAAATCCACCTGTGTCTGCCTCCCAAGTGCTGGGATTAAAGGTGTGCGCCACCACCGCCCGGCTAGCAATATTTCTTGATATAGATAACACAGATATTCACATCCTAAAAATTTATTAAATCCAAAGGTTCATAATTTGTGTACTTTTCTGAACTTTAATGTTTGTTAAAAGTTGAACAAGGGCCGGGCGGTGGTGGCGCATGCCTTTAATCCCAGCACTTGGGAGGCAGAGGCAGGCGGATTTCTGAGTTCGAGGCCAGCCTGGTCTACAGAGTGAGTTCCAGGATAGCCAGGGCTACACAGAGAAACCCTGTCTGGAAAAACCAAAAAAAAAAAAAAGTAAAAAAAAAGTTGTACAAGGTTGCTGGGTATGGTAGTACTTCCCTTTAATCCCAGCATTCTGGAGGACTATGTAATGAGATGAGATCCTGTTTGGGGACGAGAGGGGAGTTTCACAATGGGGATACGGCTCAGCTTTCAAATGACCTGAGTTCTGCCTCCGGAACCCATGTCAGATAGTTTACAACTATCTGCTACTCCACTTACAAGGGGTCTGTTACCCTCTTCTGCCTTCTGTGGATATGTGTTCTTGCTTGCTAGCTCTCTCCCTCTTTTCTCTGTGTCTCTCTCACACACACAGAGTTACAATTTACATAATACTTTTTTTTATTGAGTCAGGGTCTCATTACATAGCCTGGCTGTCCTGGAACTCAATACATATACCAGGCTGACCTTGAACTCAAGAGATTCACCTGATACTGCCACCTGAGTGCTGGGATTAAAGGCATGTGTCACCATGACTAGCTTATTTTAAGAGTTATAAGGAACAAAACAAATCTTTTTCCCTAAGGAAATTAAAAAATCAGTTCCTATGAAAAGCAGCTATAATGCTGAAGGAAGCAGGTACCTGAGTGTAAGAAGCAGCTGGTGGGCACCACAGCTCAGATGTAGCACTAAATCCAAGTTCCATGGTATGGTGGTTTAAATAGATATGCCCCCCAAATACACTCATGTGTTTGATGCTTGGCCATAGGGAGTGGCACTATTAGGAGGTATGGTCTTGTTGTCACTGTTGGGGTAAGCTTTGAGGTCCCTATTCTCAAGCTATACCCAGTGTGGCAGTCTCCTTCTGCTGCCTGCAGATCAAGATATAGAACTCTGCTCCTCCAGCACCATGTCTGTCTGGATGCTGCCATGCTTCCCACCATGATGATAATGGACTAAACCTCTGAAACTGTAAGCCAGCCCTAACTAAATGGTTTCCTTTATAAGAGTTGCCTTGGTCATGGTGTCTCTTCACAGCAATGGAAACACTAACTAACAGAATGAAACTTCAGGAAATCTGGCCCAAGAAAGTAAGCCCACTGCAGGAAAGCCAAATATGAAGTATGGAGAGGTGGCTTGTATGCTGCTGACTATTGAAGATGTAGAATGAAGAGTGGAACAAGCTGAGCTGGCAGAGTCCTATTGACAAGTTGGATGAGATGGTTGTGAGCTGCCATGTGGTTACTGGGAACCAAACCAAGTCCTCTGCAACAACAGATTCTCTTAAAGCTGTGTTTGACTCTGCTTGACCCTAATGTGATACCTTGCCTTTCCATTACTGTACTCCTCCCTCTGACCTGTCTCCCATTAACCACAGGCCTAAGTAACCAATCCTCTTTCCTACATACTTTCTATATATTTGTATTTTCTGGACATTTTCTCTAAGTGGAGTCCAAGTCTGCAGCCTTTCTGACCTCTTTCATTTAGCATGTATGTATCCCACACTTGCAGCCCGGGCTGTCCTGGAACTCACTCTGTAGACCAGGCTGGCCTCGAACTCAGAAATCCACCTGCCTCAGCCTCCCAAATGCTGGGACGAAAGACGTGCGGCACCACAGCCTGACTGGAAACAAATTTTTATGCCAACATATGAATGATTTTTTTAGTCCTTGTTTTTCAAGAGTATTCTGTATCATGCAGTCAATGAACTTTCTTACTCCAGAGGCTGGGGTTGGAGTTAAATTTGTAGGAAGTCCTGGGTTAGGTTTCAAGACAGTTTTAAATCTGGCATGAGGTATGATGCATGCCTGCTACTTAACACTTGGGAGTTGAAGGCAGGATGGTCAAAAGTTCAAGGTCAACTTGGATACCTAAGACCCCATCTTTAAAATAAAACAAAAAAGAAACTTGCTTTCTTACTGTCTCCTAGGCATTCTAGGTGTGTCTTCTTTCACACAGTCTTTTCTATGAACAATATCTATAGCAGCAAACACAGTGAATACTCCAACCAGGGACCATGGTAAGCACCTCCTGTTATTAACTAACTTCTACACAAGGTCATGAGGAAAGTTTTATCACTTTCTTGCACAGATAAACAAACTGTGGCCTGGCAAGGTGTATGTATGGTCAAAGGTCACTGTATATTGCAGGTCAAAGATTTGAACTCTAACAATTTAAGTTTCTCAGTCCATGCTGGTAACCTCAACAACTGACTGCTTTGTAATTATCTTCTATCTACTACTATACAAACATCTTTGTACTGTGTCCTAGCCGTCTTACCAGTCTACTCAGTAATAAAGAGAAACTGAACATGGTGGCACATATCTGTAATCTCAGCACTTAGAAGCATACAAAGAGACTTTGACTCAAAACAAACAACAAAAATCAAAAATAATTGAAAGAGATTATCTGAAAATAATACTTAAAAGACAAATGATGGACATGGTATAGCTTGGTGGTAGAGCAATTGGTTTACCATGTGCAAGGCCCTGGGTTCAAATCCTAATACCAAGATTAAAAAAAAAAATCACAAAGGGCTAGAGAGATGGCTAAGTGATTAAGAGCACTAATTTTTCTTCCAGAGGTTCTGAGTTCAATTCCCAGCAACCACATACTGGCTCACAACCATCTGCAATGGAATCCGGTGCCCTCTTCTGGTGTGTCTGAAGACAGCTACAGTGTGCTCATATACATGAAATAAATAAATCTATTAAAACAAAAACACAAAACAGTACATGTATGTCTTATATTTTATACACATTATATATGGGTGTTCATATATATAAGCACAATAAAATGTTGAAAGGAAATATATTTTTATTTTTTTTTTTATTTATTTATTTATTTTTTTTTTGGTTTTCCGAGACAGGGTTTCTCTGTGTAGCCCTGGCTGTCCTGGAACTCACTCTGTAGACCAGGCTGGCCTCGAACTCAGAAATCCGCCTGCCTCTGCCTCCCAAGTGCTGAGATTAAAGGCATGCGCCACCACCGCCCGGCTGGAAATATATTTTTAAAATGTTTATTTCTGTACAGCATTATAGTGAACATCTGTAATGAACCACTTGGAAGGCTTAGGCAAATCAATTTTAACAAGTTTAAGGCCAATCAGGGCTATGTACTATATAACAAGATCCTATCACAAGATACTAGGGTAAGATCAAGTAAAGGTGCTTGTTACCAAGTGACAACCTGAGTTCAATCTCCAGAATCTACATGGTAAAAGAAAGAACCAATTCTCCCAGGTTGTTCTCTGACCTCCACTTGTGTGCCGTGGCATATGCACATCTACACACATGAACACATGAGAAAGAAAGAAATGCTAAAAACAAACAAAGCACCTAGGCATGGTAGTTTATGCCTATAATCCCAGCACTCAGGAAGCTGAGGAAAGAAGGATCACTTTGAATCTGAGTAGCCTAGACACAGTTAATTAACTCTAGGCTACTCAAAGCTGTATACCAGGACATTTGTCTTAAAAAAAAAAAATAGGAATCTGGAGAGAAGGCATAGCAGTTGAGAACACTAGCTACTCTTCCATAGGACCCAGGTTCCATTCTCAGAACCCATATGGAGGCTTACAACTGTCAAACTCCAGCTCTAGGGACTCTACATGCATACCTGGTTTCCAGAGAGACCAAACAAAATACATACTATCCCCCCTCCCAGAAAAAAACCCCACTCAAATATTTTAAAAAGTGTATAACTCAACTAAGTGTCTCCTTTTGTGGGGCAGGGTCTCATTATGTGGTCCTCCCTGGCCTTGAGCTCAGAGAGATCAACGTGTCTCTGCTTCCTAAATACTGGGATTACAGGGGTACAACACCACATCCAGCATCGATGCTTCCTTAAACAATAGCAGGCTTTTCTGTTAGAACAGAAGAATAAAATGAAAAGGCTTTTACTTTTTAACACATCAAAATGATAATTACTAAGTACTAGTATATATTCAATTTTGGTGTATATAGCTCTACAATTTTTATGCCACTTATTAATTTATTTTGTCAGTATTTGTCTTTTGAGACAAGGTTACACTATATATACCAGGTGTCCTTAAATTTGTTATAATCCTCTTTGCCTCAGGTTTCAAAGTGTTAGAATTATAATAATGCACCATGGCACCTAACTTATAGCTATATTCAAAAGGCAACACATTAGGAACTAGGAAGGTGGTTCCGTCAGTAAATTATCTGCTGCATGAATAAGAGGACCTGTGTTCAGATCCCTAGCATCCATATACAACAGAAAGAGGGATAGATACTAGAAGTCAAGAGTGGGGGGATAGAAAAAAGCAGACCTCTAAGACCTCACTGGCCAGATGGCTTAGTTGAATTGATAAGCTCCAGATTCAATGAGAGACCTGTCTCAAAAATTGAAGTTTGGGTCAGGCATAATATCAAATACCTTTAATCCCATACTTGGGGGTTTGAGGCCAGCCTGGTCTATATAGTGAGCTCTAGGACAGGCAGGGTTACATAAAGAGGATAGATGGATGGATAGATAGATAGATAGATAGATAGATAGATAGATAGAGGTTTAAAGACTAATCACAGATGTTACCTGATGTCAACTTCTGGACACAAAATACATCTTTAAAAATATTCATGTCTCGCCGGGCGGGTGGTGGCGCACGCCTTTAATCCCAGCACTTGGGAGGCAGAGGCAGGCGGATTTCTGAGTTCGAGGCCAGCCTGGTCTACAGAGTGAGTTCCAGGATGGCCAGGGCTACACAGAGAAACCCTGTCTCGAAAAAAACAAACCAAAAAAAAAAAAAAACTCATGTCTCAAAATATAAAACAACAGCTGATATTTAATTTATATTTCACTCATGAAATACTTATCTGAGAGTTCCTAATTATATTGCACAATGTTCAAGTATAAACCACACAAACATTAAAAATGGTGTCACTTTAAATTGGTAAAGAAAACAAAAGATTTAGGACATAGCCTAAATCATATTGGGAGGGAGAGGGAGGGAGGGAGGAAGGGAGGAAGGGAAGAAGACAAAGTGCTATTGGCACACCTGCAGGTAAAGCAAAACTGAACCATGAAAAGTGAAAACCACAAACAACCCTGGGGAGGAGGGGTGTACAATCAAGTCACTAAATGGTAACTGAAAAATTCGGACTAACCCAAAAACCACAGGAAGCCGTAGTTTTCAAGGGTGTGAATAGGTATTATCAAAAGTAAAGAACTAAAAATGCCCAATAAATATTTCAACCTTGCTCATAATAAAAAAAGAAATATGAATAAAAATGTCAATTGGCCTGGAGAGATGTCTCAGTGGTTAGAAGCACTTGCTGTTCTTGAAGAAGAACCGGTTGAAGTTCCCAACACCCACATGGCAGCTCACAACTACCTGTAATTCCAGGAGAACTAATGTCTTCTACTGGCCTCCAATTGCTCCTACAAGTAGAAGGCACAAAAACTCACATAGGTGCACACATACATATAAAAATAATAAACATATTTAAATGACAATGAATGGCCCTGAAAGATCTATCAGTGGATAAAAGAACATGCTGCATAAGTTTAACAACCTGAGTTCAATCCTTTGAATCCATGAAAGGAGACAGCCAACTCCCAGAAATTCTGATTCCCACACATGCACATTCATACATGCGTGAACAATAATAAATTGATTTTAAATTTAAATCCTAATTAAAGTAAGATGTCATTTTTTTACCTACCAATATTTGTTTGTTGAGACAGGGTTTCTCTGTGTAGTCCTGGTATCCTGGAACTCACTCTGTAGACCAGGATTGCCTCAAACTCAAAAGTCTGCCTGCCTCTGGGATTAAAGATGAGCTATTATATACTATACCCAGCTAATACCTACCAAATTTTAAAGATTTAAAAAAAAAAACAACACAACAAACTCCAAAGAGCCCAAATAGGCCAATCAGTAAAATATCAAAATACCTAAATTAGTATTTCTGAGGTTTGCAGATGTAAACAATCTCTATCAATATCTGAATACATATTTGCTTTCACCTAGCAATTCTGCTTGATTTACTATCCACTTGAATACAAAATGTTATTCACCAAACCACTACTTTGTACTATCCAAATCTGGAAACAATCTAAAAACTAGCTAATTAAATAATGACAATCCATATATGGCAAAAAGAATATCATTATTATAAATAATATTTGAGGGCCAGTGAGCTAGCTCTGTGGGTAAAGGCATAGTTGCCAAGCCTAACAACTTGATTTTGATGATACCTGGATCACACATAGTGGAAGAAAACCAATTCTTCTAAGTTGTCCTCTGACTTCTATATCACACTCATATAAACAAACACACACACCACTAACATACAAATTATTTTAAATTCTTTTTAAAAAAAAAATGAAAGGGGTTGGGGATTTGGCTCAGTGGTAGAGTGCTTGCCTAGGAAGTCCTCAGCTCTGAAAACCAAAAAAAAAAAAGAAGAAAAAGAAAAAAAAAGAAAGACAGGCAATGGTGGTGCACACACCTTTAGTCCAGCATTTGGGAGGCAGAAGCAGGCAGATCTCTAGGAGTTCCAGGACAACCAAGGCTACATGGAGAAACCCTGTCTTGGAAAACCAACAACAACAAAAAGTCTTTGAAATAATTTTAATACACTTGCCAAAAGAGTTAGATAGATTCCATGCCAGCTCTCCAAGGTTAACCAAATATGAAAAAAAAAATACATTAATAAAGCAAACATCCAGTACAGGATGAATATATCATCGTAGATTAAAAACAAAGAGTCATTGTATAGCATACCTTTAATCCCAGCATTGGGGGAGCAGAGGCAGTAGGTGATTGAGAATTCCAAGAAACTTTTGTTGTCATGGGCTATACCTAATAATATTTACCATAATATAAATTATGCCAGAAAATTTAAACTAAAGCTAATTTTTTCAAAAAGAAAACTGATTTTATGTTAACTATCACAAAACGTTAGTAGTTTAAGTTATTTATGATCTCAATTTCCATAGTTTGGCAACCTGGGTGTGGCTTGACTAGGTCTTTGACAGGGTCCCATAGGCTGAAACTATCTGAAGCCTTGATTGGGAAGGATTCATTTTCTAGCTTACTCTTATGGTTGTTGCCAGGGTTCAATTCCATATGGGCTGTTGGATTGAGGCCTCAGTTCCTCATGAGCACTTGGCCCAAGACCTTCCTTAGTTGTTTGCCATATAGGTCTTTCCATTAGCCTCTTAAAAACATGACAGCCAGCTTCTTTAGCATGAGCCAAGGAGTGCCAGTGTGAGGGAGACGGCAGTCTTGTAATCTAGAAGTTAGACTCCTTCAGTTTCCCATTCTGCCTTCTCTTGACAGAGTCTTGCAGTGTTATAAAGGTTGGTCTCAATTTGCTAAATTGCTGAGCTCAAATGATTCTCCTTTAAAATAAAAAGCAGCTGTTTTTCCAAACTAAAAAAGAGAAAAAATCTTTCTTTTTCTTCCTTCTTTCTCTTGTCATTTTATTACTTTTTTTTATTTTTAACCTTTACTATCCTCAAGAAATGTGTTAAGAGAGCACAAGTGTCAGGAATGGCAACATTTGAAATCTCAGCAGCTAGAAGATGAATGTAGGAGGAGGTTACCTTCTGCTATACCTAGGCTCCATAAGACTATCTCTTTTTTTTTTTTTTTTTTTTTTTTTTTTGGTTTTTCGAGACAGGGTTTCTCTGTATAGCCCTGGCTGTCCTGGAACTCACTCTGTAGACCAGGCTGGCCTCAAACTCAGAAATCCACCTGCCTCTGCCTCCCAAGTGCTGGGATTAAAGGCGTGAGCCACCACTGCCCGGCTCAAGACTATCTCAAAAAAACAATGGGGAAGACACCAAGATACATGGAATATAGACAATAGCTGTTGAGCCACATGGCAGCCCATAACATTAACTCCAGTTTTAGGGGCCTGATGCCCTCTTCTGTCCCACATATGCATGAGTACACACATAAAGGCAAAACACTAGCACATATAAAATAAACAGATGAATGAATAAAGCTGGTATGGTGGTGCATGCTTTGATCTCAGCACTTGAGGAGCAAAGGCAAATGAATCTCTGTAAGTTAGAGGCCAGATTACATAGTGAGCCCTTGTCTGAACCCTCACCAAAACAATATAAATAACTTTAAAAATATAATATTTAAATAAAGGATATTTTACAAAAAGCATTATCTGTGGCTTTGTGAGATTGTCCAAGAGATATAGGCACTTGCCTCAAAGCCTAGCAATCTGAGTTTGATCCCTGGAATCTAATAAAAATGGAGAGAACCAACTCTACAAGCTGTCTTATGACATCTATGCTTGTGTCATGACAAAAATTACTTGTACACATGTACACACATACACATACAATAAGTTTTTTGAAGCACTTTTAACAAGGCCTACACTTCTGTCCAAACAATCCTTAGAGAAATGTGCTTGTTAATGGAACATAGTCACTCAACCCTATAATCCCAGGACTTGGGAAGCTGAAGCAGGACTGCCAGCAGATTAAGGCCGATGAAGATTACATACATCCTGAGTTTTCAGATAGCCTAGACTAGTATGGGGCCTATGGAGAAGTTGGCATGGTAAGGGACAGAAAAAGAAAAGGTGTTTCTAAACTACTACTTTATCTTGCTCTTCCTTTCTCCTTTGACTTTTCTATGAATAAAGAAGATAGATAAAAATGTGTTAGAAGTAGTTATTCATAGAGGGGTTAATAAAGGTCATTCTGTGTAACTTTGGAAATACGACATAGAAATCAACACTCAAAACAATAAATTCTAATAAGAAGCATTTTGACAACATAGGATACACTGATCATTTTATGTACCTTTTTTCACAACTAATAAAATTTAATTAGTTGCAAGTGGAAACATAACTTCAACTAGGAATCATAAAAAAATGGTCCAAGTATGAGTAGGTTTGTTTTGTTTTTGAGACGTGGTCTCACTATGAAGCTCTGGCTGTCCTATGTCTCACTATGTAGACCAGGCTGGCCTCCAATTCAGAGATCTGCCTGCCTCTGCTGTCACACCCAGATCAACTGTGAGTAGATGTTAAATTTTGTGGGGTAAAAATTAGTACAGCCATTGTGGAAATCACGTTTAAAGATTCCTTTGTATATGTTTACTGCTGCTTTATTCACTATAGCAAAGACTTGGAATCAACTTAGTTGTCAGTTAACAGATGAATGGATTGAGCCGGGCGGTGGTGGCGCACGCCTTTAATCCCAGCACTTGGGAGGCAGAGGCAGGCGGATTTCTGAGTTCGAGGCCAGCCTGGTCTACAGAGTGAGTTCCAGGATGGCCAGGGCTACACAGAGAAACCCTGTCTCGAAAAAACAAACAAAAAAAAAAACCAGATGAATGGATGATGAAATTTTTGTTATATTTTTAAAAATGGAATGCTATCCAGCTCTAAATAAAAATTAGCCGGGCGGTGGTGGCGCACGCCTTTAGTCCCAGCACTTGGGAGGGCAGAGGCAGGTGGATTTCTGAGTTCGAGGCCAGCCTGGTCTACAGAGTGAGTTCCAGGACAGCCAGGGCTACACAGAGAAACCCTGTCTCGAAAAACCAAAAAAAAAATAAATAAATAAAAAAAAAATAAAATAAAAATTAAGTTTAAGGAATTTACAGGAAGCCAGGTGTGGTGATACTTCAGCTCCAGGAATTCAATGCCCTCTTCTGGCCTCCACAAGCACCTAGGCCTGCTCACATAGGCCTATACATATACATAATTAAAATAATTTTTTAAATGAAACCTTGACAATAGTTAAAATTATGTAACTAGATTACTTTACTTATTATTATCTATGCCAGAAAAGCAGAAATTCATCAACTTGGCAAATAGAGGAAAAAATTAACAAAAATGATTCCTTCCTGAACTATACTATTGCCCAATCCTGACTGCTTTATTACAAAGATTCTGGGAATGGGAGAAAATACAAAGCCTGGAAGACAGGTTACAAAATTAATAGCACCCATAAGAGCAAGAGAATCTGATCTACCATGTTATCTCTTCCAAAGTATATAAAAATTTTATACCGGGCGGTGGTGGCGCCACTCCTTTAATCCCAGCACTTGGGAGGCAGAGGCAGGTGAATTTCTGAGTTCAAAGCCAAGCCTGGTCTACAGAGTGAGTTCCAGGACAGCCAGGACTACACAGAGAAACCCTGTCTCGAAAAACCTAAAAAAAAAAAACCATATATATATATAGACACACACACACACCATATACAGTCCACACTAAGCCAAATGTCACATCAACTCATTCCTTACAATAATGTTAATATGGTGTTGAGAGCAGCAACCCCCACATTCCCAACAATCCAATTGAAGCTTGTACCCTGAAAACTATGCCCAAGGTTACAGAGCTATTAAGTGGCAGAGAGCCAAGAGTCTTGACTCTAAAACCCATACTATTTACCCACTGCTACACTACTTATTACCATAGTATAGATGAAAGGGCACTGGGTTCCAGACTTAGCTTCATCCCTTGGGCAAATCACCTGACCTTACCTAGCAGTGTGTCATCAGTAAATGAGGGCAATGCCAGCTGCCCAACCTTCTGTACAGCATCTGAGTGATGCTAAAAGAATTAATGCATTTGCAAATATGCTATAAAAATGATAGGACACTATATAAATGTAAGGTTTTGTTAAGTGAATCCAAGTATCATATTTTAGTCTTCAAAATGGTTTATAGACCTAAAAGCAAATTTAGTAATAGTTAAATATATGTCAAGGTTTTTATTTTTAACTATCTGTATGTATAAGGGTATGTATAGGTGCCCATGGAGGCCAGAGGCATTAAAGAGTTCCCTGAAGCTGGAGTTGTAGGCCACCTGATACGGCTGCTAGGAATTGAACTCTAGTCCTCTATAAGAGCAGTTATCGCCGGGCGGTGGTGGCGCATGCCTTTAATCCCAGCACTTGGGAGGCAGAGGCAGGCGGATTTCTGAGTTCGAGGCCAGCCTGGTCTACAGAGTGAGTTCCAGGATAGCCCGGGCTACACAGAGAAACCCTGTCTTGAAAAACAAAAAACAAACAAAAAAAAAAGAGCAATTAATCATCCTCTTAATGGCTGAGACATCTCTCTAAGGTCTGTCCAAAGAATTTTATTCAATGATGATAAATCATCTTTTAACATTCCAAAAGCAGAACTTTAGTTAAAAACAAAACCACTGAGATATCTTAGAAAAGTCTAAACTATGGAGACAGTTAAATGACCAGTTTGGAAGACACTCTGGACTACATAGTGAGACTGCTAATAAACACATAAATACAGTGGCAACTTGACATGATATGATGTCACATGCCTGTAATCCCCACATTCAGAATGCTAAAGTGGGAGAATCAGAATTTTGAGGCCAGCCTGGGCTACATGGTGAAATACTATCTCAAAAAACAACACAGCACAGACTGGCAAAATGGCTCTGAGGGTAAAAGGCACATGCTGCCAACCTGAACTTGATCTATGGGGACACATATGGTGAATGTTGTCTTCTGACCACCATACAGGTATTATGACTGACACTTGACATACACACACACAAATAAGTATCAACGAAGTAAAAGAAAAAAAATCAGTTGGTGCCAGCAGTTGGGAAGGATGACTAGTTGGAGCATAGGCTACCCTAGACACATGTTATTATATACTTGCCAAAATTCATACATTATATAACATCACTGAACCTTGTAAACGATGGGGTTAGTCAGTAATAATATATCTGTGGTGTCTGAACAACTGTAACAAATTGTAACACATTACTGCAACATTTAGGGAAGGGGTATTTGTGAGCAGGAATATGAGAAACTCTGTACTTTATGCTTATAACTAGTTTTCTGTTTATTTTGTTTTTCAAGACAGGGTTTCTCTTGTGTAACAGCTCTAGCTGTCCTAGAACTCATTTTGTAGACTAGGCAGGCCTTGAACTCAGAGATCTGCCTGCTTCTTGAAGTTAGGCTAGTATATTTGAAAAAGAAAGTTTAAAACTTTAACAAATTGAAGCTGGGCCGAATGGTACAAACCTGTAATAACCCACCACCCAATCCCTAGTCTTAAAAAATATGCAAATTAGATCACTACATGTGCTTAGTTGCCTATAATACCAGCAGTTTAAGGCAATTTCTCAAATGACACCTAAAAATATACTGCAATATTACCTTTAGAAGAGAAAAGTCACCTCAAGAGCCTGTTCAAGTGAAATAGTTATGAAACCCATGCTATAATTAACTGAGCAGGTCAAGAGTGACTAGGCACTTAAGCCCAGGAGTTCAAGGCCAGCCAGATGAACAAAGCAAGATTCTGTCGCTTTTTTAAAAAGTGGGTGTAGTAATCTCACTTGCACAGCACTTGGGAAGCCAGACCAGACACTGCCTCAGAAAAAGTGACTAGGCAGATGATTTGAACCAGGAACCAACAGAGCACATCTCCACTTTTCTTCACTTCAAGTCCTATGATATATAAATAATAACAAGAAATCATGTTTCTCTAATTCCTCCAGTACTTTAAAAAACAACTGAAATTGTTTAACATCATTTCTGCTTCCTGAAAAACAAAAATATAGAGGTTAAGTTAGAAAAAGGAGTATTTTCTTAGGTTCCTCACCTAGAATCAATAAACTGAAGATCATAAATGAGCAACTAAAAATTAATGTTTACAGACACAAGATGTTCACGCCAATTTTGCACTGGTGATTCAAAAAATGTTAATTTCTACTCCATTTTATAGTCAGATAGAAACCAAAAGATTCCCCAAAGAGCTGAGCAAAGAAATACAAAGGTAGTAAAAAATAATAGATATACAAGACTATTCATATCCAGCCATTAACCAAAGCCCTGAACTCCAAGTGTTATTAACCTCTTACCCTCGTAGTTTAAAAATACTAGTTGATTTAACACCTTACTTCCCAATTCAATGACTTTTTGTCCTTATTCTAGTGGCATAAAAGGGAACTTATGTCCTCAATTGCAGTGGCTTTTTATCAGAGTTCTCCCCTGGGGAACCTATGAAAATCAAACACTGAGTTTGGCTCCCCACCCTCAGGGAGTAAATGTCCAAAGTGACAGTGTTGAATCCCTAAAGAACTGTTGGGCCACAGCTTTCTTTTCCAGTCTTCCAAGCAGTAGGTCCTTCTTTTATGAGAGACAGAATATAACATGAAAATACCCGACCTTAGAAAAAAAGCACCAGAGGCCAGAGTGGTGGCTCATTGCTGTAATCTCAGCACTCAGGAAATGAAGGCAAGAGGAAAATGGTAAGTTCAAGACAAACCTGAGGTACACAATCAAATGAGGCCAGCCTGCTACAGGATAACCCATTTCAAAAAAAAAAAAAAAAAATGAAGGAGAAAAGGAACAGGCCCCCAAACACCAATTCTTGACAGTGCTCAAATGTAAACCAGACCTTTGTTCTCCCTTTTGAAGTTCATGAATCGCATTAGAAAAATATTATTTCGTAACTTCATACAGGAGTGCCTTTTAAGATTAGTCAAATACAAATTAAGTAATATTAAATAGCTCTCAGTGGTCAAGCAGGGTGTCCAACAAGTCAAGCGGTTTCAGTATGTTCTCCTGCAAGGCAAAGGGACTGAAATTTTACAACCTTTTCAATACCATACACCCCCAGTTCTGGTTCCTGGGCCTGAAAGCCCTGTACCCTACTCGTTGTGCAATCATTGTCAAAAACACCACCCACTGAGCTCCAGAACAAGTGGATTTCTCCCATTCTGAAAGAGATCTCGATTTTCTTGTATCCAGGGAGACACTGAAAACTACTTGATGTGAGTCAAGTAAGGCAAGGGGGAACAAATGGTCCCAAACTCCTCTCCTAGGTTAAGAAAAGACCAAAACCAAAGCCCAGGAGGCACTCCAAGTTTCCACTTACCAAATTAAAAAAGAAAGAAACAGAGGGTAATTGCAAGGAATGGGAGACAGCTATCAGACGATGATGCGGTTCCCCAGCATCACCACCTCATCCTCAGCCTCACATCAAAGCAGGTCGGTGATGCCCAAGACCAAAGCCCCGGTGTGGGTGTCAGGAGCCCCGCGCGTCCCCCAGTAGTCACCCGCACAGTGTCGCGGGGGCCGCGGGGGAGGGAGAGAAGGGGGAAGGGGCGAAAGGCATGCCCCGGCTTCTGCGCTGTTATCTTACTGCGCAACAGCCTCAGCTCTGAGGCCCGGGAGCACCCCGCAAGCGCGCGTCCACTACGCGCACCCTGCCCAATGCCGATAGGGCGAACCCTGTACCCCGTAAGGCCCCCCACCCCCACACTGCCAACCTCCTTGGGCACGAGGTCCCAGTGCAACAGTGACCACGCAGTTGTAGACACAACACCTGACGACCCATGGCAGCGCCTGCCGCACGTGCTGTCACACCTGGAGCGCCCCTGCCTAGCAACCCCTTCACTCTCTCAGCCTGGGTCCACCCTGTCCTCCCAGCCCCCTACAGCCTAGTGTTCCCAAAGTCCTCTCAACCATCGTCGCCTTCTCACCCGATCTATTTCAGACTTAAACCCCCCACCTGCTCCCAACTATCGTCACTCTTCTGAAGAAAAAGGGGGAAAGGGCCGGTGTTGTCGGTAACTAAAGGTAAAGGGAGTAAATGAGAGGTGAAACCCCAAAAAGGGGTAACCCAATCATTCCTGCGACCCAACCACCAACGAAGGCTCCCCTCCACTGACCTTTTGCCTGGGGCTGCGTCGCCGTCCGCCCTGTCGCCCTCAACAGCCTCCTCAGTACCGCCGCCTGTTCCCCGCGTTGCCTCCTCAAGCGGAGTCGCCATGAGGTGACGGCAGCAGCCAAACAAGCGGCTGTGACCAGGGGCACGGAACCTCTCAGGGGCTCGGCCCCGCCCCCTTTACACCCCAACCAATCTGCGGTGAGTGTCTTCCCACGTGACGGAGGAGGTTGGCTCCTGAGGGAAAGGCAGTTTGGTGGGGGTGGGGAGCGTAGAATTTTGGGCTGGGCTTCTGTTAGGGCCGAAGGGCAGAGGCCGCTGGAGTCTGCGCGGACAGGGAAAGGGAGTAACTACAAGTCCCAGAAGAATGTGCGGCCACGGCGTCCAGCGATAGATCCGTTAGGAGCGTCCCGGGTGAGGGGGTGGAGTGGAATGGTACCCCCCTTCTGAATTGCAGCCTCTGGGGCTTGTAGTCCTGAGGGGCAAATGTCGTGTAAACCAAAAGAAGTCTTTATTAACCTACAGAAAAGTTTTAGAAATTCTACAGAGTTTGGAAGAATTAGAACTGGAGACTTTTTTTGTGGTTTTGCTTTTGTTGCTGTTTTTAGAATTGTGCAAGTATGATTTGGGAATAAGACTCTAACTTTGCTGTTTTCGAGGTGGGAGATGCAATCTCAGAATTTGAGACGTTGGACACTTGCCAGAGTATAGCCTCTCTATCAGAGTTCTCACCAAGGTTTAACTGTCCAGAGTTCCTTTGAGCTGGAGGCCTAATCACCTTTGCTCAACTGCTCTGGCTTCAAACACAGTTCTTCACGCTTAGTTCAAGATTAATTCGTGTTGAAAATTTCTTGCTTTTTCCACCATATGTTTTGCTAGTTAAAAATATCATGAACTCTGTTTACTAAAACAGTTATTTTCTTCTTGTTATGTTGGAGAATGTCACTCTAAAAATATCCCGTTTTCTATTTAATGGAACCAGATCCTTAGTGGCCTAGTGTCTAGAAGTCACAGATCATCACAAAATCCAGACACTGAAATAATCACTATGAAAATCTGTGCAAATATACTTTTCCTACAGTTGAACATAAAACAATGATAGCAGGAGCCAAAACTTGAATAACTTGAATGATAGAAAAGTTTGGCCGGGCGGGGTGGCGCACGCCTTTAATCAATCCCCAGCACTTGGGAGACAGAGGCAGGCGGATTTCTGAGTTCAGGCCAGCCTGGTCTACAGAGTGAGTTCCAGGACAGCCAGGGCTACACAGAGAACCCCTGTCTCAAAAAAAAACAAAAAAAAAAAAAAAAAAAAAAAGAAATTTCAATTGAGCAAATTCTTAGGAGAAAATAGGGTTGGTTTTGTTATTGATATCATTTGGGGTTTTAATTGTTGTTTTATATATTGTTTTGTGGTGCTTGTCATCAAACCAAGGATCTCATGCATACAACACCAGCACTCAACTACTGAACTACACTCCAGCTCAGTTCAGTTGAAGAAACTCTTAATTTTAACTGTTATTATTTTTTTTAGTTTGGGAAGAGTACCATTATTCAGACACCTCAGTCCAGGTTTGAGATTTCAAAACAAAAGCATTGTTCAAGACACAGATGGTACATGAAAAAGAACCTACAGCCAGACTATGTATACAATCATCTTTCATCTTCTAAAAGGAAAAGAATATCCAGCAAGACTTAGAATAAATACATTAGTAGTTCAATTCTCCATGGCTTTGCGTGACAAAATGCACCACAGTTAAATTATAGTACAATCAAATAACAGGTAGCTACCAAATTAAAAGCATTTTTTTAAAGACTTATTTATTTATTTCACATATATATAAGTACACTGTAGCTGTCTTCAGATACACTAGAAGAGGGCATCAGATCCCATTAAAGATGGTCAGGAGCCACCATGTGGTTGCTGGGAATTGAACTCAGGACCCCTGGAAGAGCAGTCAGTTCTCTTAACCACTGAGCCACATCTCCAGCCCAAACATTTTTCTTGACTTAGGAAAAAAGATCTCATTTACATGAGATCTTACAGTATGTTCATACGTTTATAACAGATGTCAGAAAATTACTCCTTAACCTGTTGTGGTGATGCAAGCTTTTAAGACCAGTACTCAGTAGACCGAGGAGGCAGGTGCATCTCTATGAGTTTGAAGCTAGTCTGGCCTACTTAATGAGTTCCAGGCCCAGCAGTATTGCATAGTAAGACCCTGTCTCAAAAAATAAAGAAAGAGAGACAGACAGACAGAAAGAAAGAGAGAGAGAGAAAAAATAAGCCTGGCATGGATGTGCAATGGGACAGCTGAACTACATAGAGAAACTCTGAGTCACCAGTCAGGAATTGAGAGTATGGTTACTTCTGATTGTTGAGTATGCCAACTAGGCATGGCTGCAATACCAGCTTTTGGGAATTGAAAACTACAACTAGAAAGGAGAATCAGATTCAGGCTCATCCTTGATACAAAGTACAACAAAGTCAGGCAGGGTAGTGCGTTCAAGACTAGCCATGTTTAATATCTACATACCAAGTTCCAGAGCTATAACAGTGAGACCCTGTCTGAAACACACACACACAGACACACACACTCAAAAAAGAATGCACTGTTGCAGAAATGATAAAGTAACTTGAGACCTGACTTCAAAAGAGAGAGGATACACTGCAGCAGAAATGAAAAAGTAGCTTCTTGAGACCTGGGCTCAAAAAAAAATGCACTGTAACAGAAATGATAATGTAACTTAAAAAACTATACAGAAAGATAGCTTTTGCCAGGTACATGCACACACACACACACCTTTCCTGAATCAAACCAACTTGTTTTGATATTTTTTGTTTGTTTGTTTGAGACAGGGGTTTCTCTATGTAGCCTCTGGCTGTCTTGGGACTCCTTAGACCAGGTTGGACCTAGACCTCACCAAGATCTGCCTTCCTCTGCCACCTAAGTGCTGAGATTAAAGGCATTTGCCTCTTGACTCCTTTTTTTTTATTTTTTGAAATTATAATTTGATTACAAAATGTCTCCCTTCCCTTTCCTTCCTTCAAACCTTCCCATATACCCCATGTTGCTCTCCTTCAAATTCTGAGGTTTTTTTTCCCACTTACGTAGCCGAGGCTGGCGGTGGACTGCTAATGTATTCTATTGAGAGCTCAGATTCCAGGCCTAACGTATTCCGGTCTTTGTTTCTGAGTCTTTAAGGGTGCTCCACACTGTCCTTGCTGATTGTTTTCACCTTTGTTCCAGAAGTATCTGTTTAAAGCACTGGGCCTGTAAATTTGCTTGACAATAGGGTAAAGGCCGTGTAAACCTCAGCTCCCCAGCTTACCGGAATTCACTTAGGGCTTACTGAGGGCCAAGCTCTGACCTTGGTAAGTGTTCCATTATTTCCAAGGACCTTATTTATTATTTGCATTGTTTTTCTTTGGGGGAGGGAGCTGAAGATGTAACTCCACAGTTGAGAGTACTTGAGGCTCTTGTAGAGGACTGGAGGTTCCAACACCTACTTCATGCCGCTCCCAACTACCCTGTACTAAACTTCTAGGGCATCACACATCTTCTTTGGCCTCCAAGGGCATCTGCATGCATGTGCACATGCTAACTACAGGTACATATGCAAACATACTTAAGTACACATAAAAAAGTCTTAATCATGATAAAATAAATCTGGAATTTTTCTTTTTTTCCCCCGATGGTGAGGATGGAACCCAAAAGGACTTATGCATACCAGCAAGGGCTCTTATCACTGAGCCATGTTCCAGGGCCCATTCAGAAACTCATTACAGTCTTGAACATGTAGTACAAAACTGTTCCTGCGACTAGAAGCCCAGTTCTGAGCTTTCAGATGTTCCAGCCATCATTTTGTGAATCACGAAGTGTTCTAGACAGACTCCAACTACTGCAGAGGGAGCATCCTGATGCTATTGCAGCAAATATCTAGGAAGTGGAAACCCTCAGAACTCATAGCTGGAGGCAAGACTATTAAGAAGATTTAGCCTATGATATTCTTCTTCGGTTGATTTGGTTAAATTGTTTAACTTTGAGGATATTTTTGAATACATAGCATCATCTCGCTCTATAGTCCAGGATAGCTTGAACTGGCAACAATATTCTTTTTTTTTTTTTCCCACTGAAGGACAGCGGGAAGGATCGAACACGAGACGGACGGAACGCAGCGCCCTAGCGACAGAGCGCGAGCACTACAGCGATGTGCCACGGCAGGCCGGTGGTGGCAAACAATATTCTTATCTCCCCCCCTCCCAAGTGCTATGATTATAGCCGTGAGCCACAACACACCTCCACACCTACCATTTGTTTTTGTTTTTCTTTCTTTCTTTCTTTTTTTCTTCTTGTTCTTTTTCTTTCTTTCTTTTCTTTCTTTTTTTCTTTCTCTTTATCTCTCTCTCTTTCTCTCTCTCTTTCTCTCTTTCTTTCTTTCTCTCTCTCTCTCTTTCTTTCTTTCTCTCTCTCTCTCTTCTTCTTTCTTTCTCTTTATCTCTCTCTCTCTCTCTTTCCTTCCTTCTTTCTTTCTTTTCTTTCTTTCTAAAGACAGGATCTTCCTAGCAGTCCTGGCTGGCTAGCCTGGAACTCAACATGTAAATCAGGCTGGCCTCAAACTCATAGATCAACTTGCCTCTGCCTCCCAAGTACTGATTTTAAAGGCATGCACCTCCATACGCAGCTAGTTTTAAAACTTCTCATCAAATTGCATCAGGCTAGCTGTGTGGGTTTGACGAGAGAGAGAGATAGAGAGGAGAGAGAGAGAGAGAGAGGAGAGAGCCCGAGCCCGGTGGTGTGGCACACGCCTTTAATCCCAGCACTTGGGAGGCAGAGGCAGGTGGATTTCTGAGTTCGAGGCCAAGCCTGGTCTACAGATGTGAGTTCCAGGACAGCCAGCCAGGGCTACACAGAGAAACCCTGTCTCGAAAAACCAAAAAAAAAAAAAAAAAAGAAGAAGAAGAATAAGAGGAGGAGGATGGGGAGGAAGGAAAAAAAGCAAAAAAAGACAAACAAGAGGAGGAGGAACAGGTGGGAAAGAGGGACAGAGGAGATGGCTCAGTTGATAAAGTGCTTGCTATGCAAACACACAAACACAAGAGTTTGAGTTTGATTCCCAACATCCACATGAAAAACCAGGCTTGGGCTGGAGAGATGATTTACCTACTAAAAACATTTGCTGTTGTTATAGAGGAATTGTGTTGGGCTGCCAGCTCACCAGTCATCAATAACTCCAGTTCTACGGGACCTGATGCTTTCTCCTGACCTTCAAGGGCACCAGACACTCATGTGGTACACATACATACACAACAGGCAAAACACTCGTGAATATATAAACTAAATCTAAATAAAACAAACCAGGCTTTACAACACATGCCAGTAAAACAGTGATAGCGGAAGAGACTGGTGAATCCTGGAGCTGCTGGCTAAGACAGCCCAGCCTAACCTTATCAGTGACTCCCAGGTTCTGGTGAGAGATCCTGACTCAAACAACAAGATGAGGGTGCCTAAGGAGGAATGGCACCCCAAAGTTGTCTTCGGTCTACAACATGTGTCCTCTGGTACACAATGTACACACCCTTCACACATATGGGAAAAAGAGATAGATTCCCTAAATCAGTAAGATTCAATGGTAATATATTTCCTAAGTCTGTTCAGATGAGGGCCAGAACATCACTTCCTCAAGTTCCTTTCCCTGGACTTCTTGGATTGTTTTGGGCAGTGATGTTCCTTGTGGGAGAACGGTTCTGGAGAGTGTCCCACGATGATCTCCCTGCTGAGGACAGAGTGAGAGCAGGGAGGGTCCTCATCCCACGTCTCGCTGTCTGTTGGTCTTCAGCCCAGCCTGGTGTGGGAGGTCTGGGCCAAAAGGGTGCGAGTGCAAGCAGGGAGGAGAGATTGCCTGCCTCCGCTGCTGCCTACTGCTCGAGTCTCCGCTGTCACAGCTCGGTCACTCCCGGGTGCTGCACCTGTCTCTCCAAGCTGAGCCGCCCGGGCTGGGCCGATAGAAGCCGGCTAGCAGGCAAGGAAGCAGCTTGGTGCCCCAGGAAGGTTCTGGGAGAGCGGATCTCTCCCCAAGTATTACAGCTCTTGAGACAAAAAAACTCCGGACACCAAGATGATTCTCGAACACACACACTTTTACTTTCTCCCGAATAGAGCCTTTATATACAGTTTCAGGGTGGGTTAGGGTCTGACAGCAGATAACGCTTATTGGCTTGGTCGGAGAGCTTAGAGATACCTCATCTGCATGTGGGTTAGGGTCTGGCAGATAACGCCTATTGGCTTGGTCGAGAGCTTAGAGATACCTCATCTACATGTGGGAGGGCCGAGGCACTGTTCCTCGTGACTGATAGTCATAGACCTCTCTTTGGGGAGAGGCTGTGGAGGGCCGAAGCTGAATGAAAAGAACCAGGGCCGCCGGGCGGTGGTGGCGCACGCCTTTAAATCCCAGCACTTGGAGGCAGAGGCAGGCGGATTTCTGAGTTCGAGGCCAGCCTGGTCTACAGAGTGAGTTCCAGGCAGCCAGGACACACAGAGAAACCCTGTCTCGAAAAAAAAAAAACCAAAAAAAAAAAAAAAAACCAAAAAAAAAAGAAAAGAAAAGAACCAGGGCCTGGGGGCAGCGCCAAACACCTGCCATCCTGGTAAAGGTCCGGGGTTCAAGGCTTGCTCAACCAGGCACCCAGCTGCTTCCCACAGCCCACTGCCCCACAGTTCCTCTGTATCACCAGGAAGACCTCAGGCAGCCAGAGTTCCAAGCTCACCATAGGATGATGCTGGTAGCAGCATTGTGTTTACATTCATCAACTGAACACCCACTGAGCACCTCTCACATCTGAGTGACTGAGTGGGCCCTGGACAAGGCCTTCTTTAGAATAAGGAGTCCTCAAACCAGGCATAAAGATGCCTACCTGTAATCCCAGCACTGGAGTTGGGGAAAGAAAGAGAGAGGAGGATCAGAGTTCAAGTATATACTCTTCTGTATCTCAAGTTCAAGACCCACTACACCTTTGTGGACCGCCGCCTTAAAAAAAAAAAAAAAGAACAGTGAAATAGCCCAGCTGGTAAAAGGTCCTGCCATGCCAGCTTGTGACCTAAAATCTATTCCTGGAACTCAGGATGAATAACTGAACTGACTTCTAAACATTGCCCTCTAACCTCCATATTTGCATAGTGGCACATGCCCACCTGTACTTAAACACACACACACACAACACACACACACACACACACACACTAAATGTAATAATCTCTCACTAAGCCTGTAATTCCAGTACTGGGGAGATTTAGGCAGGATTGCTTGAGTTCAAAGTGAGCCTGGGTTCTTTTTTTTTTTTTTTTTGGTTTTTTCGAGACAGGGTTTCTCTGTATAGTCCTGGCTGTCCTGGAACTCACTCTGTAGACCAGGCTGGCCTCGAACTCAGAAATCCTCCTGCCTCTGCCTCCCAAGTGCTGGGATAAAGGCGTGCGCCACCAACGCCCGGCATGAGCCTGGGTTCTATAAAGAGATCCTGTCCTGAAAGAGAGATGGAAGAGAGGCAAGAAATGAAAAGAGAGTGGAAAAGGCTGGTATACTGTAACTCCAGCAATTGGAAGGTGAGTCAGGAGGATCAGAAAAGAAGTCCAAGGCCAGCCTGGGCTGCATTAAGAAACAAAAAAGACAATGGGAAAAATTCCCCATGAACTGCTAATGGACTTAGGTTTGAATGAAAATCAGTATATAGAGCTCTGAGTGTGTGTTACCTCTAATCCCAGCACTCAAGAAGCAAACACAGCTAGAATGCCACAATCTTTAGGCCAACCTGATCTACATAGTAATAAGTCTGTCTCAAAACTCGAAGCAAACAAACAAACAAACAAAAAATAATAATTAGCTCCTGTGCAGGAATTTCTAGAAGCAAGTGTTATCAATGGAACTGGAGGAGGAAAGAAGAGGGTGGACTAATTAAAACTGCTAAGTTTAGGGAATGAAGTGTAGCTCTGTGGTAGTGTTTTTGCTTAGCATGCTGAGAATCTTTGGTGCACTCTAGCACTGAGTAGGGAGGAGGAGTGGAGACCCAGACCTCTCTGACTGAAGTGCTGTTAATACTAAGTCTCTAGAGGCACCAGAACCTTTGTCCTGGAGAAAGCTGCAAATAGCGATTAACCCCCAAAAAAGCCAGGTGAAGACCATTGCCCCTATGCTCGCAAAAACCCAGAAAGGAACTCCTTGCCCTCTTCCTGCATTCTCATTTCTCTTTAGTGTCTCCTGATGTTACAGTTTCCCTGGGAAAAAGCCAGCAAATAAGACAGAGTTAGATTTGAATCCCAGCCTGGCTTTACAGGGAAGCAGCAGCTTTGGAAGCTGTTGGGATCCTGTTAAGGTGACAAATTCCCATAACCCCAGTTCTTGAGAGGCTAGGGCAAGAGGATTAAAAGTTCCAGGCCAGCTTGGACTGTGTGGGGTGAGTTCCAGGCCAGGCCAGACTCATCTGCAAAGTAAAATTCTGTCTTGGATTAAAAAAAAATTAATTAAGAACCAGGAGCAGACACCATTCGTGGTTACTTACCAAGGTGTCCTAGAGGCAGGCCCTAAATCCAGCTATCAAAGCCTAATGACTGAATCTTGTGGTAGCTGGGCAGGCATCTCAGAGAAGCGGTCTGAGTGGCCCAAATGACAGAGGGACATACTTACAGTGTCATCATCAATGCTGTTACAATAATTCCTTGGTAATACTGACTAACCAGTCCATTTTCAAACCTGTTGTCTCTAGAATATCTATAGTGTTTTATATACAGAGAGAAAAAGTAAATATATTTATATATATATATACTTTTTATATAAAGTATATACTTTATATATAATATATATTTACATACTTACATATAGACTCATAACCATTTTTTTTATTTATTGAGATGTGAAATTTACATAATACAAAAGTAACCATTTTAGGGAACAATTCAGTGCCTCTTGTATATCCAGAATTTATGTCACTACCACCTCTGACTAGTCCCAAAACATTTCTATCATTCTAAAATATAAAATCCATTAAGCAGTTTCTCCCCCTCACCCAGTCCTTGGCAACCACCAATCTACATTCTGTCTCTATGGATTTACAGAGTCTGAATATTTCATAGAAATAGAATCATGCAATATGTGACCTTTTGTGTCTGGTTTCTTTCACTTAGCATAATATTTTTCAGATATACAGATATAACATTGATGATACTGGAAAGGCAGCCAGCAGCAACTGTGACATTTTCTAATCTCTAATATTATTTAAACCCAGCTCACGCCATCTCTCTTTGCTTTCCTGATAAGGCTTTCTGTCCTCCACCCATTGAGGCTAATTTTGGCTTATTTTTATTAATGCATTTCTATTACGTTTTTAATTTTCTCTTTTGTACTTTTTTTTGCTCCATCATGAAACTGATTTATTGCTCATCCCTATTATGAAACTATAATAAGTAAAAGAATTGCAGATACAGTAAGATGCGATCATCTATAAGCTTATCAAAAGACATAGCCATTATTAACACTTGGCATCATTACTCTTTGTCCTTTATACACACCAGCAAATAGCACACATGCATGAATATGTTTTTATTGCAGAATTTACTATTCTAACCATTTAGAAAAAGGACCTCACAATTTACCCCCTTCCCTTCTATAAATGAATACTTATGAGCATCAAAAGTCCCCTGGTTCCTGTGGGAGGAAACCTCCAAGCTTTTTCTGTGTCCTGATGAAAACAGCCACCACCTGTGTTTAGGCCCCAGCGATCACGTGCGCACCATGGAGAATCACTCAGCCATTTAAAAAAGAATGAAAAATGTGTTGTCTGCAGGAAAATGTATTGAACTGGAAATTCTCATCTTAATGGAAATAAACTAGACCTAAACAGATCTCTTGCGTTTTCTCCTATATGCTGATCCTATATTTTATTTATGTATTTAACTCACTATGTAGCCCAGGTTGGCCTCAAATTTACAGGGATCCACTTAGCCTTCTGAACACTTAGATTACAAGTTCGAGCCATCATAGTCAGCATATTATACATACACACACACACACATATACTTGTATGCATTATGTGCATTTATATATTTGTGACAGTAAAGTAAAGGGTCTCTGGGAAGAGAAGTAATGGAGAGGAAAGGAAAGAAAAAGAGGATCACGCCTTTAATCCCAGCACTTGGAGGCAGAGGCAGGTGGATTTCTGAGTTCGAGGCCAGCCTGGTCTACAGAGTGAGTTCAGGACAGCCTGGGCTACACAGAGAAACCCTGTCTCGGATATCCAAAAAAAAAAGAAAAAAGAAAAAAATAAAAAAAAAAGAGGATGAATGTGATCAAAATGAAGAACATACTTATGAAAAGTATCATTCATAGTTTTATAATTACATTATTTATTTATCTGTTTATTTGATGGGTGGAAGCACATGTGTGGAAGTCAGAAGAAAACTTTCAGGAGTGTCTTCTCTCCCTACATATATAGGTGCCAGGGACAAGCCTCAGGTCATCAGCTTGGCCACGAGCATCTTTACTAGCTGTGCCATCTTGGCCATCTTGTTTTCCTTTTCTTTTTGTAAACCATAACTTTAAAAACTTGAAATGATAATGATGCTAGTCCCAACCTCCTTCATCTTCTTATGAGACAAGGTCTTACTCAGTAGCTCAGGCTGACCTGGAACTCACTATGTAGCTCAGGCCAGCCTCAAAGTTGTGGCACTCATTCTGCCTTAGTCTCCTAAGTGCCAGGATTACAGGCATGAACTGCTATGCCCCCCCCCAAGAGGGTACTCCCCCCACTTCCACTTCACCCCCTGTCAGCATCCCCCCTTCCCTGGGGCATCAAGTTTCTATAGGATTAAGTGCATCCATATATATATATGAAGCCTGTGAGTATGTATAATGAATACATACCAATAGAAAAATAAAGGAAAACCTAAAGACAAAAATTTTGAGCTGGAGCAAGCCTTGGACTCTGGCTGTCAGTTTCCAGGAAATGGCATGGGCAAAATTATTCACTGAGCTGCATTTTGAATATTTACCTAGTAATATCTACATGAAAGCTGCAATTTTTAATCTCTTCCATATATAAGTCTCCTTCCTCCTAAACAGTTCTTTCATTTTTTTTTTTAAATTGAGACTGGGTCTCATGTAGCCCAGTTATTATCTTGATTTGTTTTTTAGACAGGGTCCTCCTATATCCCAGGCATCATGTAGCCCAGGTTGCCCTCAAGCTCACAAGGTAGCTGTGATGGTCAATATTGATTGTCAATATGACAAGACCTAGAATCATCCATGAGGGAGCTTCTAGGCACACCTGAACAATAAGAACATCTGCAGCCGGGCGGTTGTGGCGCACGCCTTTAATCCCAGCACTTGGGAGGCAGAGGCAGGTGGATTTCTGAGTTCGAGGCCAGCCTGGTCTACCGAGCGAGTTCCAGGACAGCCCGGACTACACAGAGAAACCCTGTCTCGAAAATACCAAAAAAAAAAAAGAACATCTGCATGGTGGTGGAGGTGGGCAGCAAGATGTACGTGGACGATGGGCTCATTTCACTGCAGGTGAAGGGGAAAGGTGCTGACTACTTGGTGACAGAAGTGGAGAATGGTGGCTCCCTGGGCAGCAAGAAGGGCGTGAACCTGCCTGGAGCTGCTGTGGACCTCCCTGCTGTGTGAAGAGGACATCCAGGATCTAAAGTTTTGGGTGGAACAGGATGGAGACATGGTGTTTGTGTCTTTTATTTTATTTACATGCTTTAATGCAGCAAAGACAGAGTGGGGACTCCATAGTCACTGGATTCTGACATAGCCAGGGCTCTGCAGAGATTTATTTTAGTTTTTTTTAAAGATTTATTTATTTATTTTATGCATGTGAGTACACTGTCAATGCTCTTAACCACTGACTCATCTCCCCAGCCCCTCCTTTTATTTTTTTAAAGGCACTATTGTATTTAGTTTTAGTTGTTAACTTGACACACCTAATAGGAGGAACCCTCAATTCAAGAATTGCCTCCATTAGACTGGCATCTGGGCATGTTGGTAAGACATTTTCTTAATTGCTAATTGATGTAGGAGGCCCTAGCCCCTTGTGGATGGTGTCATCCCTGGACAGATAGGCCAGGGCTGAATAAGAAATGTAGCTAAGCAAGCCAGCAAATACTGCACTAGCCAGCTTTATGTCAAGTGGTACCAGGAGAGTGGGGTATTGCTGTGATAAAACATGACTGTGTTTTTGAGAGGATTGTGGAAGGACTTTGGAACTTCGGGCTAGAAAAGTCATTGAGCCGGGCGGTGGTGGCGCACGCCTTTAATCCCAGCACTTGGGAGGCAGAGGCAGGCGGATTTCTGAGTTCGAGGCCAGCCTGGTCTACAGAGTGAGTTCCAGGACAGCCCGGGCTACACAGAGAAACCCTGTCTCAAAAAACCAAAAAAAAAAAAAAAAAGTCTGTTAGAAAAGTCATTGAGTGTTAAAAGCTCGGCGAGCTGTTCTGTGGAGCTTAGAAGATGAGAATATTAAGAAAAGTGCAGACTGTGGTGGCCTGGCTCGTGACGTTTCAGAGGGATGCAAAGACTCCACTGGACTCTTTGTGTGAAGAATCTGTGGTTCTGGTTAACTGGGGCCGAAGAACCAGCTGTGGCTGACAAGCTATCAGAACTTCGAAAGTGAAACGAAGTGAAACCTTTGCTTTGTTGGGCTGAGGTATTAATGGTGACTGAGATCAGTGTCACTGCGGTGAAATCTGGGAAGTGTTTCCTGAGAGTCAGCGCACAGAGGCTGTGTTCCATACACGGCCAAGTTGTGTCTTGTGCTGTCAGCTGAACTTGGTAGTGTAAGAGTCACCTAGGTGGTGCTGGCTTAGAAGGTGTGAAGACTGAGGAGAGGAACTGAGGCTGGGCACCTCGAAGAGAACCTAGGAGAAGCTATTAGTGAAAGTGCAGCCCGGGTGCCGCAAGGGAGACTCCAACAGTCTGGGAAATGCTAGTGCTATAGGAGGACCACCAAGCACAGCAGCAACAGTGA
Source organism: Mastomys natalensis (assembly GCA_021653895.1). NCBI lineage: Eukaryota > Metazoa > Chordata > Mammalia > Rodentia > Muridae > Mastomys > Mastomys natalensis. Next base: position 50,413 of record JAJTUV010003437.1, on the reverse strand, counting down.
AGTAGAGCCAGCCGGAAATTAGAAGAAAAGTTATGTGTGCAGCCAAAGGCAAAGGTGGAGAAGTGACCCAAGCCACTTAAAGGAGACCAGAAGATTGTGAGTGAATCCCAGGCAATTGGACACTAAGTTATTTACATTGTTGGAGTTTGGTTTGGTTTTGTTCAGACTGTGACTGTCCCCTGATCCCTCCCTGTTGAAGAAAGTATTTAATTTTCATTTTTACAGGAGCTCAAGGTTGAGAGACCTTGAACTTTTGAAAAAGATTTGGATTTTTAACGAAATTGGATGTTTTAATGAGAACTTTTTCTTTTTTCTTTCTTTCTTTCTTTCTTTCTTTTTTTTTTTTTTTTTTTTTTTTTTTTTGGTTTTTTTCGAGACAGGGTTTCTCTATGTAGCCCTGGCTGTCCTGGAACTCACTCTGTAGACCAGGCTAGCCTCGAACTCAGAAATCCGCCTGCCTCTGCCTCCCAAGTGCTGGGATTAAAGGCATGCGTCACCTCTGCCCGGCGACTTTCAAAGGTCTTTATGTTTTGGCCAGGCAGTGGTGGCACACACCTTTAGTTCTAGGACTTGGGAAGCAGAGGCAGATGGATCTCTATAAATTCAAACCCAGCCTGGTCTACAGAGTTCCAAAAGAGTCAAAGCCACATAAACCCTATTTCAAAAAACCAAAACAAATTCCATTCATGTGTTATATTGTGATATTAATATTCCATCTTGGAGATAAATGAGAAAGAAAAGATGCCAATTGAAAAGTGATCTGTGTAGCCGGGCAGTGGTGGTGCATGCCTTTAATCCCAGCACTTGGGAGGCAGAGGCAGGCGGATTTCTGAGTTCGAGGCCAGCCTGGTCTACAGAGTGAGTTCCAGGATAGCCAGGGCTACACAGAGAAACCCTGTCTCGAAAAAACAAAAACAAACAAACAAACAAACAAACAAAAAAAAAAAAGAATTGCCAAAAAAAAAGAAAAAGAAAAAGAAAAGTGATCTGTTTGTGTATCAAGTTGACAAGGGGCCATTTGTACTGGCTAATTTTATGTCAACTTGATACAAGCTAAAGTCATCAGAGGAGGGAGCCTCAATGGAGAAAAATGCTTCTATAAGATCCAGCTGTAGGGCATTTTCTTAATTAGTGATTGATAGGGAAGGGCCCAGCTCACTGTGGGTGGAGCCACCCCAGGCTTATGGTTGTGGGTTCTATAAGAAAGCAGACTGAGGCCAGGCAGTGGTGGCACACACCTTTAGTCCCAGCACTTGGGAGGCAGAGACAGGTGGATTTCTGAGTTCGAGGCCAGCCTGGTCTACAGAGTGAGTTCCAGGACAGCCAGGGATACACACAGAAACCCTGTCTTGAAAAAACAAACAGACAAACAAACAAAAAGCAGACTGAGAAAATCATGGGGAGCAAGCCAGTAAGCAGCACCCCTCTCGAAGGCATGGGGAGGTAGCACAATAAATTCCATTTTGTTCTTTTTTTTTTTTGAAAGCAAATTCTTTTAATGAGAACTCAGAATTAAACTTCAGAGATACCCAATGTCATACTTCCATTTGGGAACTTGATAGAAAAAACTTAGTTTGAGTTGCTATTAGCAGGTGGCAGGAGCCAAACTTCAAATTGGAAAATACTGCTTCACCACCTGTTGGGGATAAATTGCAAATGGAATAATTTAGTATGGTTTGTAGCTATTTTGATGACTACCTTGCCTGGATACTTTCCCATAACCACTTTGCTGATTGCTATAATCAGCATATCCATAGTGGTTGTAGTCATATCCTCCATAACCACAGTAGCCTTGGTTTTTATATCCATAGTTGCCATAGCCTTGATTCCAATAGTTATTATATCCCCAGTTCCAGTTTTGACTGGGGCCACCACCTTTTCCACAAGCTCTTCATGCAAACCTTCCTCTAGATCCCCACTGTTGCTGTTGCTGATACTGTTCCTTCGACATGGCTACTTTTATTTCACACTTAACTAAGACCAACATTGTGGTATTTCTTTTCCATTATCTTCTTCACTGGTTTCTCTTCCTTAAAGGTAATAAAACAGAGCCCATGTCTCTTATTGGTCTTGTGGCCCATAGAGAGTTCTATGGATTCAACCTCACCAAACCACCAAAGTACTCTCTTATTGTTTCTTCAGGTGTGTCTGGAGAAAGGCCACCTTTCTTTCTTTTTCTTTTCTTTTTTTTTTTTTTTTTTTTTTTGACGGGCTCTTTTGCTTTCAGGGCTTTGGCTCTTTTAGGATCAATGGCTTTCCCATTCAATTTATGTTCTTTCTGATCCTTGGCCTTATCTACACTCTGACTCTTTAAATAGTACAAAGCCAAAACCCCTTGATCGCCCTGTGATAGGATCTAACTTCAGAGTGCAGGTCTACAACTTCACCAAATTTGGAAAGGTCCTTCAGCTCTTTCTTTGTGGTGTCCCAGCTAAGGCCTCTTATAAACATTTTCCATTCTTCCCTCTGTGCTGTCGCTGCTTCAGTGTGTCGTGGGGAGGAGTTTGAATGGCCTTCATCCTCCTCCTTACTGGCATGGATCTTGGCCCCTTCTGCCTCAGTGGTGCCTCCAGCCGCAGAGCCCCACCTGTGCACTCGCTTTACCTCGAGAGGCACAAAGGACAAGGCACATGCGTGGCTGCAAAGGCTCCAGCGCCTCTCCCTGACCTGCCCACCTCACTCCCACTCTTGCACAGTGCACTCCAGCTGCGCTAAAAAAGAATAAGTAGCATTGGCTGCGGCCAATCTTGCCTCTTCCTCGCTTTAATGGTGCTGCCACGGACCATCTGAAATGACTCTCCATTTTATTCTTAAGACTCCATTCTAAGTTAACTTGCCCTTAGAGAGGCATGCCCTCCCCCCTTGATGTCTGAGAAAAATCACAAAATGTCCCTGGCAGTAGCAAAATAGACACAGCAGCTGCAGCTAGCTGACAACAACAGTGTGGTCTAAGAAAACACATCTTTCTTAGGTCAAGACACTCCTTTTTTGATGTAGGCTCCCTCCTTGTGGTTTAACCAGGTGCTGTAAACCAATTTGTAAACCAATTAGTTTGAAGGCCAACATTCCTTTACCCTCTCATGTAATGCCAAGGGTTGGAAAACCCACTCAAGGTTTTTTTAAATGCCCTTCACCTAGACCTGGGGGTTGCTCTCCTATCCTGTTGCATCAGGAAGGTTTGTGGCCCAGGCTTCTAAGCTTGAATAAAGAGTCTCATGCGGAGTTGTGGTTCCTGGTTGTCTCTGGGGTTTTTACAATTCGGGCTCAACACTCTGTGGCCTCTGCATCTGTTCCTGCCTCCAGGTTCCCACCTTTGTTGAGTTCCTTTCCTCTCTGCGGTTGATGAACTGTTATTTTGTTTTTTGTTTTTTTTTCCTAGACAAGCGTTTCTCTGTGTAGCCTTGGCTGTCCCGGAACTCACTCTGTAGTCCAGACTGGCCTCGAACTCAGAGATCTGCCTGCCTCTGCCTCATTCATGAGTGCTAGGATTAAAGGCCTGCGCCACCACCTCTGGCGGTGAACAGTTATATGAGAATTGTCAGGGTTTCTGAATCTGCTTGACCTTACCAAGTTTTCTGTCTGGTGGCATGCATGGTCCACTGTCCCACAGCGAGTGAATAAACCCTCTCCTTCCACGTTGCTTTTGGTCATGGCATTTCGTCACAGCAATAGTAACCCCAAGACCACTGCATTCCTCTGTTGGTTTCTGCTTCCGGCTCCTGCCTTGAGTTCCTGCCTTGGCTGCCCTTAATAACAGACTGTAAACCTATAAGCCAAATAAACCCTTTCCTCATTCAAGTTGCTTTTGATCAGGGTTTAATCACACTAACAGAGAATTGAACTAGGATGGGCAGAGTCTCATGATAGCCCAAGTATCATGTAGCACAGGCTGGCCTGAAACTATGTAGCCAAGAAATACCTTGAACTTTGGATTTTCCTGCCCTACTTCCCAAGTATTGGGATTATAGGCATGTTCTAGCCAGGGTTTCCTGAATGTTAGGCAAACATTCTACCAAGTAATCTACATCTCTAGTCCAACATTCTGTCTCTTGATCTTTATTGTGACTGCCAGAGCATTTATTTTTTTGATTCTTAGTTAGACTGAGGACTCGCCAAGTATGTGTAAAGCATGACTTTGATCTAGCATAGAAAATGTACAAATAGTTTCAAGTAGTTTCTATAATTTCCTTTTTATTTCATTTATTTATTTATTTATTTTTGTTTTTCGAGACAGGGTTTCTTGTGTATGTCCTGGCTGTCTAGAACTCACTCTGTAGACCAGGACTGGCTCGAAACTCAGAAATAGTCTGCCTCTGCCTCAAGTACTTGGATTAAAGGCTGTGCGCACCACGCCGGCTTTTAATTTCCTTTTTAAAATCCTATGTTTATGTGTATGTGTGTGACACCTGTCTGCATGTGTGCCCTGTCCATACAGGTTGACAGATGCCAACAGGGCATCAGATCTCTGGAATGGAATTATAGACAGTTTTGAGCTGCTCGATGTGGGTACCGGAACTGAACTTAGGTCCTCTGACAGAGCAGCAGTGTGCTTAAGCACTGAGCATACCCTAGATAGATCGTTACTTTAAAAAAAAAAAAAAAAAAAAAAGCATTTAACAAAATCATCTGCCTAACCCACACATCCATTCTCAAACATTCATGCAAAGGCCACATATTTTATTCTTTAATTTTCAAGTTTTATGTTTATAGGTACTTGTTTGCCTGTGTGCCTGCGCACCACATTTTGTGCACCTCAGAAGGTATTGAATTCCCATGTGAGCTGCTATGGAGGTGCTGGAATTGAACCCACTTCCTCTGCAAGAGCAGCATGCATTCACTAACTGCTGAGGTGTTTCTCCAGTCTTATTTTCTTCTTTTGAGGCAGCCATTTCCACTTGCCATTTGATTTGTTGCCACAATAGTTTAGTTTAAGATCTCATATATCCCATACTAACCTCGAATTCAACTATAGAGTGAGGATGACCAAGAACATTTAATATTCTGCCCCTACCTCTCCATTGCTGGGATTACAGGTGTTTATCACACATCCAGCAAAATATACTGATCTATTTTCTTTCCTCTTTCCCTCCTTCCCTTTTTTTTAATTTTTTGTTCTGTGAATTGAACTTTGGGTTTTATGTATATTAGATAAGTACTTTATCACTGAACTATGCACATAGCTTTTGCTTGTTTTGATAGGGTCTTGATACGTAGCCCAGCCTATGCTTGGGATCTGTGCCTTCTTGCCTCAATATTCTGAGTGCTCCTATACCCATTGATCTAGTAACCTTTTCAAACTTTTTTATCTGGTAGTGGTGTTGGAACATATGCCTGTGACAGTTATTGACAGACTTGACGGATGATCTGAAGTGGCTGTGGAATTCCACACTCCCAATATCCAGTTGACCTCAAATCAACATGAATTGGAAAGAGGCTGAGGAGCTGAGCCAACAGCAGGTTTCACACTAGTACCCCTGGATAATGAGAGGTTGGTTTCAGTCTTGGATACCCTTTCATCTTTCAGAAGCAACGGTCTGCCAGGCTCAGTTTACAGTGGAAGCTCACTGATGTCTTCCATAAATGCAACAGCAGTGCCTGATTCCAGGTTCCCAGCACTGTCTCCCACCACAATCTCCTTGACACATGGAATGGTACCTGTACTAGGTATGCCTTCCTCTGAGCCTCAGGTTATATCTTCCTTTATGGGTCAGATGTTGAACCCCAGTGATCCTTATAGCTTTTATATACCCACTCTTGAATCCCAGGTATTTCAGAGTTTATTTTCTTATTGGTTATTTTATTTATTTACATTTCAAATATTGTCCTATTTCCTGGTTTCCCCTCCACAACCCCCCCATCCCATCCCCCTCCACTTTGCCTCTATGAGGGTGCTCCCCCACCCATCCACCCATTCTTGCCTTACCGCTCTAGCATTCCCTGATGCTTTCATAGGATTGAGCTTTCACAGGACCAAAGGACTCCCTTCTCATTGATGCCAGATAGGGCCATCCTCTGCTACATATGAAGCTGGAGTCATGAGTCCCTCCATGTGTACTCTCTGGTTGGTGGTTTAGTCCCTGGCAGCTCTGGGGGATCTGGTTGGTTGATACTGTTGTTCTTCCTATGGGGTTGCAAACCCCTTCAGCTCCTTCAGTCCATCCCCCAACTCTTCCATTGGGGTCCCCATGTTCAGTCCAATGGTTGGCTGCGAGCATCTGCATCTGTATTGGTCAGAGCCTCTCATGAGACAGCTATATCTGGTTCCTGTCAGCAAGCACTTCTTGGCAATAGTGTCTGGGTTTGGTGTCTGCAGATGGGATGGATCCCTAGGTGGGCAGTCTCAGGATGGCCACTCCTTCAGTTTCTGCTCCATTTTTTGTCCTGCATTTCCTTTAGATAGAAACAATTCTGGGTTAAAATTTTTATTGGTTATTTTATTTATTTACATTTCAAATGTTATCCCCTTCCCAATTTCCCTCCACCAACCCTATCCTCTCCCCCTCCCCCTTGGGTTAAAATTTTTGAGATGGGTAGGTGGTCCCATCTGTCAACTCGGGGATGTGCCTATCTAGTGGAGATGGTCTCTATAGGCCTCTCTCCCCTTTGTTGGGTATTTTAGTTAATCTCATCCCAGTTGGGTTCTGGGAACCTCTCACTTCCTGGTGTCTGGGACTTTCTAGTGGCTACCCCAGTTCCCCATCCCCCACTGCTACATGTTTCTGTTCAATCTCCTGACCCTCTGGACTTCTATCTCTTCCCATACCTGATCCTGCCCTTCATTTTTCCTTCCCTCTCCTCTCTCCCTCCCCAGTCCCTCCCTCCCTCCATCCCTCATGATTATTTTGTTCTCCCTCTAAGTAGGACTGAAGCATCCATACTTTGGTCTTCCTTCTTTAGCTTCATATGTATGGTCTGAGAGTTGTATTGTGGGTATTCCAAGCTTTTTGCCTAATATCCTCTTATCAATGAGTACATACATGTGTGTTCTTTTGTGACTGGATTACCTCACTCAGGATGATATTTTCTAGTTCCATCCATTTGCCTGCGAATTTCAAGAAGTCATTGTTTTTAATAGCTGAGTAGTATTCCATTGTGTAAACATACCACATTTTCTGTATCCATTCCTCTGTTGAAGGACATCTGGGTTCTTTCCAGCTTCTGGCTATTATAAATAAGGCTGCTGTGGGACTGCATAAGGGTATCCTGGTTCTTGGCTGGGCATGGGCCTAGAACCCCGAGACTCCAAGGGAGAAACGGCAGGAGTTCGGCCACGCCCCAGAACTCAGGGTCCTAACAAGCAGTCCAATCTCCATAGACCTACATTGTTCAGTCACGTAGGCCATTACAGCCCCTCCCAAAGTGCACAGGTAGAGGGCGTGACTACAGGCCTCAGGCCCTAGAGATTTACATACTAATGAAGGTCAGAGGGTGGAGCCAATTAACCATTCCTCCCCAGAACCTCCTCCTTTCTCCCTCCCTACTTAACCCAGGTCTGCCCTGAGTTTGGGGGGGTACATCCAGATCCATCTACCATCCGCCATGACAATAAACCCTTTTGGAACCAAGGACTTCCTCGTATCATTGGGGCCTGCCGGCCCGCCGCCGCCGAAACCTCCAGCCACTGGAACCTGAGACCTTCCTCCGGTACGAGACACAGGCTACCTGGAAGCCTCCAGGCAGCCTCCACCACGGAGGTCCCGGGCCGCTGCTGCCTGGGCCTGGGGCCTGCTGCCGCGTGGGCCCGGAACTCCACCGCTGCGCCCAGTTTTTCCCACAGGCTGCTACTTGGGAGGCAGAGGCAGGCGGATTTCTGAGTTCGAGGCCAGCCTGGTCTACAGAGTGAGATCCAGGACAGAGAGGGCTATACAGAGAAACCCTGTCTCGAAAAACCAAAAATAAAAAATAAAAATAATAAATAAATAAATAAATAAATAAGGCTGCTGTGAACATAGTGGAGCGTGTGTCCTTGTTATATGTTGGAGCATCTTCTAGGTATATGTCCAGGAGTGGTATAGCTGTGTCCTCAGGTAGTGATATGTTCAATTTTCTGAGGAACCACCAGACTGATTTCCATAGTGGTTGTACCAGCTTGCAATCCCACCAACAATGGAGGAGTGTTCCTCTTTCTCCACATCCTCGCCAGCATCTACTATCACCTGAGTTTTTGATCTTAGCCATTCTGACTGGTGTGAGGTGGAATCCCAGGGTTGTTTTGATTTGCATTTCCCTGATGACTAAGGATATTGAATATTTCTTTAGGTGCTTCTTGTACCTCAGACTTTAAAATCTCAAGATTCACTTGTCAGTCAAGTAGACTGCCAGAAAATCACCTTACCTAAGCAGCCCATAACTGCTCCACAGAATACAGAGAACTCCAGGGTTCAGGGAGGGGCACCCACAGTTACAAAAGAACACTTGTGCCAATATGGCAACTTGAGAGATGCTGATACCAAGCGTCCCAACCTTCCAAGACACTAACTCCAATCTACAGGCGAGAAGCACTACAAATGCTTTTGGAAAGATGGTACAGAGCCTTCCCCCCGTCTGACATTTGAACAACGTATATGGCCACATATTGGATGTCAACCAAATAGATGTCATAAGTGTAGACCATGTTTCACGGAGTGCATTACGATTTCCTAAACATCAGAAGACACACCAGGATGTGCTAGGAAGGATCCCAACAATATCAGGCCAACCGTGGACAGATGATGGTTCTCTTGCTGCTGGTCAAGGGCATTATAAGGTCACTCTTTTTACTAGTCCAAAATCCTGCTGCCTCTGGATCAGCTCATCTCTTTGGTAGGAAAGGGGGTTAGACTTACATGGAGACAGGAAAATTAGGAAGGTGTGATAAAGCCCAAATGAAGCTCTAGGGAGTCCTTATAAATGCTGTGTCCAGTGTCCTGCCTCTCAGGGACCAACCACTTCTGTTAGCCAGCTGAGGAGCTAGAGAACAGAGATAGACAGACTTCTTTAAAAGGCACTTGTAGCCGGGCGGTGGTGGCGCACGCCTTTAATCCCAGCACTTGGGAGGCAGAGGCAGGTGGATTTCTGAGTTGGAGGCCAGCCTGGTCTACAGAGTGAGTTCCAGGACAGCCAGGGCTACACAGAGAAACCCTGTCTCGAAAAACCAAAAAGAAAAAAAAAAAAAAAAAAACAACAACAAACCAACCAACCAACCAACCAACCAACCAAACAACAACAAAAAAGGCACTTGTGTCACTCCTCAGATTCAAGTCCAGTTCTGTAAAATGCATATTCTTTACCTGGCCTTCCACATTTTCCAGAGCTAGGCTATGTACAAAACCAGGAATGTATCACTCACTACCAGTATAATCTCAGGAAGGGACTTTGAATGCTTTATTTCTTCTTCTAGAAAAAAATAATACTGGTCTGTTTAGGACATATCATATGTGCCATCAGAGTCTCCCTGGAACTGACCATCTACATGTCCAAAGTTTATTTCTGCAAGAGCAACAAGCTCTATTTCCAGTCCTGTGTGTGTGTGTGTGTGTAATATGCTTGTATGTGAATTCTAGAGATTCTCCGGATGAGGACATTGGGTGTCTTTTATCTCCATCTGCCTTATTCCTTTGAGGCATGAGCTTTCTGAACCTGGAGCTAGTAGTGCTTCTGGTTTGGTAGACAACCAGCAAGCCCCATATATGGGTCCCAGGGATTGAACTCAGATCTTCAGGTTTGGCAACAAACACTTTTACCCATGAAACCATCTTGTCAGTCCCTTTTTCCTTTCTTCCTTTCCTTTCTTTCTTCCCCTCCCCCTTCTTTCCTTTTTTTTTTTTTCTTTTCTTTTTTTTTTTCTTTCTTTTTTTTTTTTTTTGAGACAAGGTCTCCTTGTATCTGGAACTCAGTATGTAGACCAGGCTGGTCTCAAACTCTTACAGATCTGCCTGCTTCTGCCTCTGGAACGGAACGTTGAGATTAAAGGTACTAACTACATCAGGCTTTTGGCCCCTCTCGTACTCTCACTGTCTCATTTGTATTTTGATGTAGCCTGGCCTGGAACTCCCTATGTAGACCAGGCTGGCCTTGAACTTGTGATAATCCTTTTGTATCTGTCTCAGGGTTTTGGGATTACAGGCCTGAGCCACCAATACCTGACAGAAACTGAACATTTTTCCTTTTTTCTCTTGTATTAGTGATTAAATACAGGGCCTCCTTTGTGGTAGGCAGGCAAGGAAGGACCCTACTACTGAGCTGCATCCCTAGCAAATGTAGACATTTCTGAAAATAAAGATAAAAATGAAGCTTATATAAAATGCATAGTTGTGTTAACAGCTTGGTCAAGCTGTCCATGGCTTGTTGTTTGTTTGTTTGTATGTTTTTGTTTTTACCATGCTGGGGAACTGAGGTTTTAGCATTTATTTTTTTTAATTTTATGTGTGTATACAAGGTATCCTCCAATCTCCACACATGTACCATGGTACTTGTTTGCCCATACATACACATAGATTTTTTAAAAATACTTAATTTTATGTGTGTGTTCTTGAGTGTATGCAGGTACACTATGTATATGCAGGAATCCATATAAGCCAGAAGAGATGTCAGAAGAGATGGTGGATCTCCAGGAGCTGGAGTGACAGACTGTTGTAAGCTGCCTTGTGGTTGCTGGGAACAGAATCTGGGTCCCTCTGCAAGAGCAGAGGGTGCTCTTAACCAGTCCCATGGATATTAATAAATGTACATGTGTGCCGGGCGGTGGTGGCACACGCCTTTAATCCCAGCACTTGGGAGGCAGAGGCAGGCGGATTTCTGAGTTCGAGGCCAACCTGGTCTACAGAGTGAGTTCCAGGACAGCCAGGGCTACACAGAGAAACCCTGTCTCAAAAAACCAAAAATAAATAAATAAATAAATAAATAAATAAATAAATAAATAAATGTACATGTGACTCAAGCCTCCTACTTTAGCCTCCTGAGTGCTAGGATTAAAGGCCTAGAGTTTGTTTTGATGCCGGAGATGAAACCCAGTGCTTTCTGCCGGTTTAGCACCAACTAGGCCATTGAGCTACATCTACAGCCCTGCCATTTTAAGCACTCAATATAATCGTTTATTTCAAATCACTGCCAGAGTGACACAGGCCTTTAATCATGGCACTTGAGAGGCAGAGGCAAGGCAGGACTCTGAGTTTGCTCTAGTGAGTTCCAGGAAAGCCAGGACTACATAGAGACCTTGTCTTTTTTAAAAAAAAAATCAAACTTTAATTATCTTCCAGAAAGCTTCTGTAATGGGCCTTCCTCTGGTAGGCTGGCCTCAGTCATACATAATGAGAAAGGCAATGACTCAGCTCTCCGTGTATATAATCATGACACAGTGCAAGCAATTGAGTTTTACATTAAAGGCTATAGGTTTCTCTCAGTGTATGCTTTGGGAGGATGTCACGTTAAACATTTGGCTGGGAAGTGTGCTGCAAGCATCAGTCTGTTTCCCTTCACCCTCAGAGGACCTGGAGAAACAGCTCTACCTGGCAATTGTGTTCCAGAGTTCTTTGAATATTACTAACACCTCGGGTCCTACAGAACATTTGTGTTTGGCCAAAGGTTTCTGGGGCAGGAGACAAGTTTGAGCTGGAACTGTTATGAATAGTGTAGCAGGCATTTTTTCCTTGTTTTGGGTAACTATTAACTTCTCATCTTGATTTCCTAATTCTATGATACAGCTCTCCCCTTTTTTCTAAACATGGACTACACACACACACACTATGTATATTTTAAAAGTACCCTTTTAGGTTGGAGAGATAGCTTAGTGGTTAAGAGCACTGACTGCTCTTCCAGAGGTCCTGAGTTCAATTCCCAGCAACCACATGGTGGCTCACTGTAATGGGATCCAATTTCTTCTTCAGGTGTGTGTAAAGATAGTGACAATGTATTCATATACATAAAATAAATAATTCTTTAAAAAACCCCTCATCTTTAGGGGCTGAAGAGACAGTACAGTGGTTAAGAACACGTTTTGCTCTTGCAGAGGACTGGAGTTCATTTCTGTTCTCTGTGGGCACTGCACTCACATGCACAAACTGACAGAGACACATATAAATAAAAATAAAAATCTTACTTAAAAAATATAGACTGCTTCATGAACTGTGTGATATTCTTGTGCAGGAGCTATGCTCATGTTCTCTGTACTGTTCCAGTCTTTAGTTTTTGTACTGCTAAACAAGCACTCTTAGGTTTTGTTTTTAGATAGTCTGGCTGAGTTGTCCTGGCTGGTTTTGAACTCCCTATGTAGCCCAGACTGCCTTTGAACTTGTGATCTTCGTCTATGCCCTCCAAGTTCTGGGATTGCAGGTATGTATTCTTGGCAGTGTAAGGGATACTTTTTTTTACAGTAGCTACATCAGTTTAAAACTAACCATATAGCTCGGGTTCGCCTGCATTTTAAGTTTGTGTATGGGATGTCATTCTGTCTTTTCAAGTCCTGCTTAACATTTTTTTGGTGTGTTTGTTTTTGAGACACGGTCTCATCATGTAGCTCTGACTGTCTTGCAGAGCAGGTTGGTCTTAAACTCACAGAAATGTACCACACAATTCCTGGCACCATGTTTTGGTTTTTTTTGTTGTTGGGTTTTTTTGTTTTGTTTTGTATTTTGGTTTTTGGTTTTTCGAGACAGGGTTTCTCTGTGTAGCCCGGGCTGTCCTGGAACTCACTCTGTAGACCAGGCTGGCCTCGAACTCAGAAATCCACCTGCCTCTGCCTCCAAAGTGCTGGGATTAAAGGCGTGTGCCACCCCTGCCCAGTGTTTTGTTTTTTGTTTTTCTTTTCAAAATAGAGATTTGGTGGTGTATGCCTGTAATCCTAGCACTTAGAGGCATAGGCAGGAGGACCACAAGTTCAAAGACAGCCTGGGGTACATAGAGTTATTGAGGTCAGAATGGGCTATATGAGATTTTATCTTTAAAAAAATCAAACCAAACAATATAGTGTGTATGTATGGTTAGACAGTCTTTTGTAGTTCAAGTTGGCCAGGAATTATATATCCCAGGGTGGCTTCCAATTTGAGGCAATCCCACCTCAGCCTACCTCAGCCTACTAGGTCGTAGGATTACAGGCATGCTCCACAATGCCTGGTTCTGCCTAAATTATGTTTGTGAGACTTGAGCTTGTTCCTATTGCTGTGTGCAGCTGTTTGCAGCTGTTTGCTCATGCTTTTGGCATCCAGCTGTCGAATCATAGTGTAATTAAGACTCCATTCTACTGGTGATAGACTTTGGGTTTGGGTGCAGACTGAGGTCATTTGAACACCACTACTGTAAGCACCGTTACACATGTCATCCAGTATTGACTTTTCCCAAAGAGAAATCCCCCAATCGCTCTTATCATCAGCAGAATATCAAACATTCTTGTCATTTCACATACTGAGTTAACTCTTTTTTTTTAATTGCATTCATTGTGTGTGTATATTGTGTTATTACGTCCTTGTGGAGGGCAGAGGTTCTCTCCTTCTCCCATGTGGGTCCTGATAGTTGAACTCAGGTTATCAGGCTTGGTGGCAGGTGCCTTTATCTTCTGAGTCATTCTATTGGGCCACTTAGAAACTTTTGCTATTTTTACACTTATATTTTTGACTGTGGTGGTTATAGAAACCATTACTTAAAATATTTGCATATGCTGGGCGGTGGTGGCGCACACCTTTAATCCGGCACTTGGGAGGCAGAGGCAGGCGAATTTCTGAGTTTGAGGCTAGCCTGGTCTACAGAGTGAGTTCCAGGACAGCCCGGGCTACACAGAGAAACCCTGTCTCCAAAAACCAAAATAAATAAATAAATAAATAAATAATAGTTGCATACAATGGTATGGCTGAGCTACCACTTGTTCAAATCACCATTCTGGGATAGGACTCATGGCTACTTTCTAGTTTATAAGTGAAGTGGTGCTTGTTCTAAGAGTGGAAGTGCTACATTAAATGTTCTGTACATTTTACTTTTCTATCTATATTACCTTCCCGCCGTTTGGAGACATTGAATAGTTTTACTTTCCCAAGTATTTTTTAGTGTGTGTGTGTGTGTGTGTGTGTGTGTGTGTGTGTGTGTGTTTTGTGTGTAGGGGGGGGGAAGTGCACATTCATGTTGAGTCTGGAATTCAACCTTAGGTGTCATTCCCCAGGCAACATTCACTTTGTTATCTGAGACAAGTTCTTTCATGTACTTGGAGCTGGCTGGCAAGGAGGCTAGGCTGCTGGCTAGTGAGCCCCGAGGATCCTCCCGTCTCCATTTCCACAGCAGTAACATTAAAGAGTGAGCCATCATGCCCAGCCTCTTTCATTTTGGTTGTTGTTGGGAGGGGGGTGGCTGCTTTTTTGAGACCTTATTATGTAGCTCTGGTTAGTCTGGAACTCACTAAGGAATCCAGGATAATCTCAGACTCACAGAGCTCCACCTGCCTCTGCCTTCTGAGTGCTAGGATTAAACCATACCTGGTTCAGGTTCAGTTTTTTTTATGTGGGTTCTGGGGATTAAGTCCAGGTATATCTCCCTGGACATGATCTTCTTTTATGTGTTTAATGGATAGTTTTTTGTTTTTTTTTTTTTTTTTTTAATTTTGAGTTCTTTTTTTCTATTTTTTTTTTTCTTTTGAGTAAGGGTTTCTATGTAGCTCTGGCTGTCCTTAAACTCACTATGTATACCACGCTGGCCTGGAACTCACAGAGATCTGCCTGCTTATGCCTTCTGAGTGCTGGGGTATCTTTAATTTGAAAAAATACATTTGAACAGGCTCTCTTGTGGCCCAGACTGCAATAGAATTTGTTCTGTAGTCAAAACTCAGCTTGAACTTCTGATCTTCCTGCTGAGATTACAGGCATATGCTACACCACCCTGCTTATGTGATGCTGAGTGTTAAACCTAGACTTCACACTTGCTAGGCAAGCACTCTACTAACTAAGCTACATCTCCAGCCTCCTCTCTCTCTCTCTTTTTAAAAAAAAAAAAAAAAAAAAAAAAAACACAAAAAAAAAGTGTTTCACTGTGTAAGGCAAGTTTCCTTGGAACTGGCTTTCCTTCTACCCGAGCTACCTTAGTTAAGATTTCTATTGCTGTAAAGAGGCACCATGATCATGGCACCTTTTATAAAGGAAAATAATTTAATTGAGGCTGGCTTGCAGTTCAGAGGTTCAGTTCATCATCATCCTGGTGGGAAGCATGGCAGTGTGCAAGCAGACATGGTGCTGGAGAAGTGGCTGAGAATTCCGGATCTGCAGGCAGCAGGAAGAGAGTGATCCTAGGCCTGGATTAAGCATTTGAAACCTCAAAGCTTACCCCCTAGTGACATACTTCCTCTAACAAGGCCACATCTCCTAACAATGCCGCTCCCTATCAGCCTACGTGGGCCATTTTTATTCAAATTACTCTACTGAGAGTTTATTTGTTAGCATTTGCTACCTCACTTAGACCTCTGGTTTTTTTTTTTTTTCTTTCTCCACTCCTACCTTTGTTAAAAGTAGAGATAGCTCAGTAATTAAGACTTTTAGAGGACTGAGGTTTGGTTCCCAGTACCCACATAGTAGTTCATAACTGTAACTCCAATTCCAGAGAATTCAATGCCCTCTTCTGGCTTTCTTGGATACAAGGCACACATGTGGTACAGATATACACACAGGCAAAAAACATAAAATTGCCTTTTAGGCTAGCCTGGGCTAAAGCGTTAAATCCTGTCTAAAAGGGAAAAAATTGATTTCTTAAAAAAAAAAAAAAAATCAAAATGATACACGTAGTTAGTTTTAGAAGTCAAATCACAGCCGGGCGTTGGTGGCGCACGCCTTTAATCCCAGCACTTGGGAGGCAGAGGCAGGCGGATTTCTGAGTTCAAGGCCAGCCTGGTCTACAGAGTGAGTTCAGGACAGCCCGGGCTATACAGAGAAACCCTGTCTCGAAAAAACAAACAAACAAAAAAAAAGAAGTCAAATCACACAAAACTTTTAAAACAGAGATCCTGTAACATTGTCTTCTCTGGAATTCCCAGTCGCCTGGAGCCATTTCAACTCTTAGTGTCTACGTCTCACCCCTTGGCACCCTCTTTGGATTGCAGCAGAATCAGCTAGTAGCCTACTCCAATATCATGTAGCTATTAAAGTGTAGGGACAGAAGCAGTGTGCCTCCAGAATTCCTGAGCCTTTCTAGGCTTCAGAAGCATAGAAAATCTTGCCTGCTGTAGCTGGCTCTGGGTTTTTCTTTTTCTTTTTTTTTGTTTTTTTTGAGATGGGATTTTCTCTGTATAGCCCTGGCTGTCCTGGAACTCACTCTGTAGACCAGGCTGGCCTCGAACTCAGAAATCCGCCTGCCTCTGCCTCCCAAGTGCTGGGATTAAAGACGTGCACCACCACCGCCCGGCCTTTTTTTTTTTTTTTTTTTATAAAACTGAAAAACAACCCTTTTTTTTTTTTTTTGGTTGGTGACCCCATCCCTCCACCTGTTTTTAATCATTGGATTTTACACCTTCTCTTCTTGATTTACTGCCATATATTGGGGTTTGTAAGTGAAGAAAATTAAGCTTACACTTAGCTTTTTGTTTTGGGATAGAGAGCTTGCCTGGCATGTACAAGGCCCTGGGTATGGTTTCCTAATAACGGTGTTGCAAAATCAACCTCTCCTTTATAAAACGGAATTATGTGTATATTAGTCATTCCTGTGTGGGTGACTGAAGAAGCCAGAAGAGGGTGTTCGATTGGCTGGAACTAGACTTCCAGGTGGTTGTGAGCTGTCCAACTTGGGTGCTAGGAACCAAATTTGCATTCTCTGGAAGAGCAGTAAATGTTCTCAACTGCTGAGCCTTCTCTCTAGTCTCCCTACCCTTTTGGGTTGTGAGGCTAGCCTTGAATGGCTGAGCCATCTCTCCAGCCTCCTCCCCACTTTAAACATGGTTTATGGGATTTTGAACTCAGGTCCTTTAACTGCTTTTGTTTTGTCAAGTCAGAGGGTTTCTCTGTGTAGCTCTGGCTGCCCTGGAACTTGCTCTGTAGAACAGGCTGGCCTTGAACTCAGAGACATTCACCTGTCTCTACCTCTGGAGTGCTGGGATTAAAGGTGTGTGGTACCACTGCCTGGCTCTTTTCATTGCTTTCCCTCTGAATCATGTCTTTAGCCCCAACAAACTCCTTTGAAAATAGAATCAAGTATGTGTGGGAGGGGAGGCCTGGGGATGGATTTCAAGAAACATTGTATACACATATGAAATTATCAAAGGAGAAAATATTCTAAAACAAAAAAGAAAATAGACATGCCATCCACTGTATGAATTTTGGTGGCTCTGGGGATTGAACCCAGCACCTTGTACATGCAAGGCAAGTACCTTACTATTGGCTTAAATCCTTAGTCTGCAGAGGCCTCTTAAAAAAGCCCTTTTATGTCGGGCAGTGGTGGCGCACGCCTTTAATCCCAGCACTTGGGAGGCAGAGGCAGGTGGATTTCTGAGTTCGAGGCCAGCCTGGTCTACAGAGTGAGTTCCAGGACAGCCCGAGATACACAGAGAAACCCTGTCTTGAAAAACAAAAGCCCTTTTATGTGCTGAATGGACCTCGGAAACCATGTAACTCAACCAATTCATTTGATTGATATAGGGGACACTGGTATCCTGTTCAAGGGTGTCTCTTGACTTACCACTTAAGTCTCTTTTTTCAGCCCATGTTCTATCCTGGTTGCCCACAAGAATGATTTATGGAGCTTTTGACAATGTAGACATCCATGACTACACATGGAGCCAGTTTCTTTGGTACTTTTGCAGGGGGCCCTGCAAGCTAATAACGCCTGACTGCCCAGGTGTTTTCTATTGTGCATCTAGATTCACTGACTGCTTTTTATGTTTTCTGAGACATGGTCTCTCTATACAGCCCTGACTGTCTCAGAACTTGCTCTGTAGACCAGGCTGGCCTTGGACTCAAAAATCCACCTTCCTCTGCTTCCCAAGTGCTCGGATTAAAAGTATGCACCACCACACCTGGCCTACATTTACTATTTTTTATTTCTGATTTATTTTACTTTTTATTTATGTATATGAATGCTCTATCTGCATATGTACTTGCATGCCAGAAGAGAGCATCAGATCTCATTACAGATGGTTGTGAGCCACCATGTGGTTGCTGGGAATTGAACTCAGGACCTCTGGAAGAGCAGCCAGTGCTCTTAACTGCTCAGCTTTACATTTAAGTCTTACTACATTGTCCTGGCTGGCCTGAAAGTGACTATGTAGAGCAGGCTGTCCTCAGACTCACAGAGATCTGCCTGCCTCTGCCTCCAACTACTGGAATTAAAGATGTGCCCTATCATGTCCAGATTCAGGTCTTTAAAAACTTTGTTTAAAAAAACAAACAAACTGCAATCCTCAGTGTCTGGTGAGACGGCTCACTGGGTAAGTGCCTGTTGTGCAGATTGCTCCCTGGAACCCACATAGAGGTAGAAGGAGAGAACCAAGTCTTGAAAATTATTCTTTGATCCCCATGCTTGTAGCATGGTGCTCACATATGTACAGGAACAGTAAAAATTTGAAAAACCCTCGGGGCCTCACACATACTAGGCAAGAACTCTACCATCAAGTTATACCTCCAGTCCAATATTTTAACCACAGAAAATCACCTTAATCTACTTAAAATGTTGCTTTGACTCTTAAGGTGAGCTTTCCTAGTTTAACTTTTTAAAAATTGGGGCAGGAGAGATATGTATACTGATTTTTCAGAGAACTCAAGTTGAACTTCTAACACCCATGTCAGGCAGCTTACCACCTTTTATAACTCTAGCTCCAGGCAATCTGATGTCCTCTTCTGCCTTCCATGTTTACCCACACACATATGCATGCATATATATAACTATCAATTATTGTTTGTGCGCCTGTATGTGTATGGACATATGCACCATGGTGAGAATGTGGACGTCAAAGAACAACTTTCGTGAACTGGTTCTCTCTTTCCACCATGGGGTTTGGTGATGGCCTCAGGTTTGTATGCCAAGTGCTTTTTGTACAATGAGCCAACTCACCTGGTTAAGTTCAACTTCTTGAAAATTTAACTGAGATTTTCTACTTCACAAGTGAATTTCCATTTGTTTTGGTTTTGAATTTCCTGAGTTAGGGTTTCATGTAGCCCAAAGTGGCCTTGAATCGCTATGAAGTTATGGTTATCATGAACCTAATTTTTCTACTTTTACCTTCCAAGTACTGAGTTTATAGGCAAGTACAATCATGCCATGGGTGTGAAAGGGAGGATATGGAGCTGAAGTGATGGCTCAGTGGTTAAGGAGCACTGGCTGCTCTTCCAGATGACCCAGGTTCTATTAAAATCACCCCCACGACAATTCACAATATCTGTAACTCCAGTTCTAGGTGATCCAACACCTCCTTCCAGCTTCCTCAGGCACTGTGTCCAAGTGGTGCATCACATCCAAGTGGTACATGGACATACATACCCAGGCTCATTTTTCTTTCTTTTCTGAAATCTTTGCTTTTTGTGTGTTTGCTTATCAGTAAGAGCATTACTGTAAGCTGGGTATAGTGGTGTACTTTTCCTACCAACACTCAGGAGGCAAAGGCAAGCTATTTCTTGAGTTTGATGCTAGCCTGTTCTACACATCAATCTCAAGGCCAGCTAGAGCTACATAGTGAGACCCTGTCTCAAAATGTGTGTGTGTGCACACACGCTAGCACATGCATGTGTATGTACATGTATTAAGAACCAGGCATTATGGCTGGTTACATTTAGAATTCTTACCTGCAGCCGGGCGGTGGTGGCGCACGCCTTTAATCCCAGCACTTGGGAGGCAGAGGCAGGCGGATTTCTGAGTTCGAGGCCAGCCTGGTCTACCGAGCGAGTTCCAGGACAGCCCGGACTACACAGAGAAACCCTGTCTCAAAAAAACCCCCCAAAAAAAAAAAAGAATTCTTACCTGCTTAAAATTATTTTAACATATGCAGTTTTCTTTATCAAATTAACAAAGTATCACTCAAGGCAGAAGCAGAGGTAGGAGGATTAAGTTTGAGGCCACGAGGCAGCCAGGACTACAGGAGACCTTGTCTCCAAACCAAACCCAAACAAGCACTTTTTACTTTAGTAGGGTGGGTTCTGATGCTGTAAGTAGGAATCCTTTCACATTGGGTTCACTGCTAAAATGAAGTGACATGAGGTGAAGCAGTCTGGTTCAGTTTACGAGTGCATATCTTAAACAATGGACATGAAAGTAATATTTATATCCATGCCCAGTTCCCTTACTGACCACCTATGCCAGAGGACCCAGAGACTAGATTTTATGAGTATAAGAATGTCAATATGTACAATTCTCTTATAAAGAAATGTCTTGATTTTATTTCCCCTTATGAAATAAAGGCGCTGTGAAAATGAAAGGTGAATGATAGTTAGTTTTCTAACATTAAATCACCTTGCTCTTTTAAAATGATCACATTCTATGAACAGATGCCTGATGGCATAGCAGAATACAAGAAGTATCAATTAGTAAGTTCTAGATCAAGGAAGATCATTCTATAAAGGCTAATTATTTAAGACATTTATATATAGTGACTATTACCAGGAGAACAAACCTTAAAGTAAACAGGCGTCTTGAAAGTTACTAATACAAAAAGGACTGAAGGCCTCAGTTCCTACAAAAAGCACAATGTTGAATTTGTGGTATACTTAACAAAGCAAAATGAGAAGGCTCTAGGGAGTAGTAAAACTTTCTTTTACTACTAGCTTGCATTTTTAGCTGAGATAGGGGAGATGGAACCTGGGGTATTGTGAGTAAGTATCTAACACATCCCTAGCCTTGCACAGAAAGTGTTTTGGAATGTCAAACTGGGTGATATTTATGTCATTCAAGTGAACATAAGTATCTCAGCTTTTGTCTTTCAGATACAATTTTAGAAAATA
This sequence comes from Mastomys natalensis, assembly GCA_021653895.1. Taxonomy (NCBI): domain Eukaryota; kingdom Metazoa; phylum Chordata; class Mammalia; order Rodentia; family Muridae; genus Mastomys; species Mastomys natalensis. The sequence goes on along the minus strand of JAJTUV010003437.1, from coordinate 29,549 downwards.
TCTGGCAAGAAAATATTTTGAAAGTGCTTTCTTTTTGAGTTCTTTGGTATAATTTGGTTATTCTGATAGTAAGTTATTAAGTAAGTACTTTAACCATGTATCAACAAAATGCATATATAGAAAACCATAACTAAAGAATAAATTATGTTGCCAACCTTGTAGAAAACAAACTATAGTATTTTACCTGTGTTTCTGTGGCATAGATAGCTCCGCTACCTATAAGAATGCTAATTTTATTTTTATGAAATGTTACATACAATATCCTGTTGTTTTTGATTATTACAATAGCTGTTCATTTAAGAGGCAAATTTTAGCTAGAAAAAGAATAATTTCAAATTGCATAAAGTTACACACTTTTGTGCCTTCTGACTCAGCAATCATCAGAATTTAATGTCAGCACAATGTTAAGAACTGGTTTGCAGAGACAATTAATTCTCCTGAAGCATCTTTTCAATTTCTTTATCCCAGTTTTCATCTCGCTTTTCCGACTCTGCTACCACTTCATATTCCTGAAGCTCCTGTTGTAGCTCCTTTTCCCAATCAGTAGAATCTTCTATAGGAAACAAAGGGAGAGACAAAAAAGAAAGGTGCTCTTTGAACTACAATTCATTCAATTTGTAATACCTAACAAAAAGCCTAGCCATTTTTGTAGTACCAGGCATGGAACCCAGGGCCTTAGACATAGCTAGTCAAGGTCAGAGGATAATTTCCAGGATTTGGTCTTTTCTTTCTACCATGTGGGTCCTAGGAATCTAACCCAGGTCATCAAGCTTGACAATGAGCAGTTATCTGCTGAGCCATCTCTTGAGCCCTTGTCTTTGAGACAGGGTCTCACATATTCCAGGCTGGTCTCCAACTCACTACTGGTGGATAACCCTGAACTTCTGATCCTCCTGCTTCTACCACCACGTTCTTCTACTACAGTTGTAGCCACCATACCCAGCTTTATCACATGCCTGATATAGAACATAGCACCTTAAACCCAGTAAGTGAAAGATAAGGTAGAAACTGCAGTGTTAAAAAAAAGAAGAGCAAAGCTGGGCGGTGGTGGCGCACGCCTTTAATCAGAAATCCGCCTGCCTCTGCCTCCCAAGTGCTGGGATTAAAGGCGTGCGCCACCACTGCCTGGCTTTGTTGTTTGTTTTTGAAGACAGGATATTGCTATGCAGCTCCGGCTGGCCTGGAACTCATTATGTAACTCAAGATGGCTTCAAATTCATGTTTGTTTTTCTGCCTTGCCCTGGGATTAGAGGAGTGTACACGAGCAAACCTAGTTTGTTGATTGGCTTTATTATTTTTCAGGGTCTTATATGGCCAAGACTGGCCTCAAACTTCTCATCCTTTTGTCTCTAGTTCCACTGGTTTTAAAATGAGATTTTTATTCAACCAACTTTGGAACTGAAGGAAAAAGAACAAAGTCAACGTGTATGTGTGTGTGTGTGTGTGTATGTGTGTGTGTGTGTTAGTGTTACCTTCTAGTGCAGTTGCTTCCTCTTGCTTCTTATCAAGAACAAGTTGTTCCATTTCCTTTCTTAAATCCTCTTGATTTAAGCTGCAGGCATCGAAGGCATCACTGACAAACTCAGAAACTCCTGGGCTAGTAGAGATTTCCTCTTCATCCTGAAATGCAACCAAATAGTTCTTGGAATGACTTCTAAAGTGACACCTATGTACTAGAATTATGGTTAATAGTTGTCTCACAATTTAACACACTCTCATTTTTTTGTTCTTCTCTGCTAGCTGTAATACAATGCTCACTGTTCTTCAACCTTCTAACTGGCAGTTGCTTGGTAACAGAGTGAGTTACCACCTGAGGCTATTATTCTCCCTCACTGTTTAGATCACTCAACCATTCTCTCTGATTTCTGATGAGCACATCTAGAATTATTTATGCCAGGAAATCACCTCAGCTCTCAGCTATTATTCAATCAAGTACTGGACTCCTTATCTTGCAGACATAAGACCGACACCCTTAAGCAGTTTTAAATGGTATCAGAGATAGTTAACCCAGTAACTTCATTTTCAGACATCATCTACTAGGTATAATGTAAAACTGTATTACCTCTTGATTTTTAAGCTGAGATTTGATTACGACAGGTGGTGTTTTGGGCCGTACTGTCTCTATGAAGTGAGAATAAAAGAGACAATAATTGCTTGACTTAATAATAATAATACATACATACATATTAATAATAATACATATTATAAGAACAGCTAAAAATATCCACATATATTAAATAATTTTCAGAAACGAGCTTTTATGGTACGTATTTAGCTCTCCTGAAGATATGACAAGCATAGTCAGGCACAACTATATCAACCTCCTACTTTGGTGAAAGTCTTTTTAAAATTTATTCTGTCTATTTAGATACAGCATCTGATTATGTACCCTAACTACCCTGGAACTCAGAGATCCACATGCTTCTCTGTCTTCTGAACACTAGGATTAAATGTGTGCACCACCATGCCTGGCAGGAATGTCTTTAAAATTGCAACCACATTCAATGTCCCTTATATGCAATTTCCACCATCTTTTGACTTCAGGGTTAGCAAAATTGATTCTGTTCTTCCTTTCAGGGTACCAAGAATAAAACTTTTTATCAAGCTCCCCTGTTATCAACTTGGTTAGAAAGCACAAAGGAAAACACAGTGCCCCATCTCAGCATTCGGTTGGTTAGCTTATAAAAATTGTTTGTGTGTATGTGTACCTTTATGTGGTATCCTCAGAGGACAAAAGAGAGTGTTGAATCCTCTGGTGCTGGAGTTACAAGCAATTGTGTGCTGTCTAATGTGGGTTTTGGGGACTGAACTTGGTCCTCTGTAAGGGCAACATTCACTTTTAACTGTTCCTTATCGTATTATCCATGTATAAACAGTCTTTACTGAATACTTTAATTCCATTTTGTTAAACAGGCAATCACTGGGGAAAAAAAGCCTTTCTTTTCTGTTTTGGCAGTGCTTGGAATTGAATATATTATTATCTGCACATATGCTAGGTAAGCGCTCTATCACTGAGCTATATTCCCAGCCCAGCATTTCCTAATATTAATTTGAGAAAGCAAGGAATGGTAGCCCACGCCTGTGATCTTAGCATTTCAGGGGCAGAGCTAGGAGGGTGGCTTAGGAATTCAAGACTAGTTGGGGCTTCACAGGGAGGCCCTGTCTCAAAAAGCTATCCTCTAAAACCAAAAAACAACCATAATTTAAGGATATAATAAAGAATGAAAGTTCTCTGGGCTTCATGATACCTATATGCATCTTGACCTTGAGTGTAGTTTCAGAGCTTTTGCTAGTAGTCTGTACAACCAGTATCTTATGACATTCTATATCTTATGACATACTTACCTAAAATTTCACAAACAAAATGCCCCACTTGTAAGATGGTTCTAGTTGTAATTAGAACATATCTATACACATAGCAGGCATTCATGAAAAATGAAAAAATATGAAGGGCTGGAGATATAGCTCAGTAGAGTTCTCGCCTAGTATTTGTAAGGCTCTGGGACCCAGTCTCAGTGCCACAAATATACAATATATATTTTAATATTTATTTTATATTATTTTTTTTGTTTGGTTGTGTGTTTTTTTTTTTTTTTTGGTTTTTCGAGACAGGGTTTCTCTGTATAGTCCTGGCTATCCTGGAACTCACTCTGTAGACCAGGCTAGCCTCGAACTCAGAAATCCGCCTGCCTCTGCCTCCCAAGTGCTGGGATTAAAGGCGTGCGCCACCACCGTCCGGCAGTGTTTTTTTTTTTTTTTTGAGACTGGGTCTTAATATATATCCCAGGCTTGCCTAGACTTCTCTATGTAGACCAAGATGGCCTCTAACTCACACAGATCTGATTGCCTCTGCCTCCAGGGTGCTGTGATTGATGGTGTGTGTCACCACACCCAGCTTTATTTTTATTTATATGTCTGAGTACCATGGACGTCAGAAGAGGCTGTCAGATTCCCTCCAAGTGGAAGTACAAGGAACTGTAAGCCATTCATGTGGGTGTTGGGAATTGAACTTGAGTCCTCTGGAAGTGCTCTTAACTGAGTCATCTCCCTTGTTAATTAGTATCATCAAATAGTTATATATATAAAACTTGTTCCCTGGCAGCAGGGTTATATCACAGGAGGAGAAAGTGCCAGGTGCTAATAGCTTAGCTCAGAGCTGGGTACTTATAATTGGACTGGAATAAGAACTACTGGACTCTACAACCACAAGTCCCAAGGAAATCATGATGAGAAATACCTGGCCATGGTAGTGCATGCCTGTAACCCTAGCACTTGAGATGTGAAGGCGGGAGGATCAGGAACTTAAACCCAGTCTGGACTGAATGGGACTCCCAAAACTAAACAGCCCAAAGGGCAAGAAAAGAGACATGAAAAAGATAATTGCTATTCAAGAGTATGACGACAATGACGACTACTATTACTAAAACCAGCAACAAAAATTAAATAACAAAAAATCCCAAGAACCAACAATGAGATAGCAAAGAAAAAGAATATTTGGGGAAGACACATGTAAGTTGGGTCAGAAAGGCCACAAAAAAAGAAAATTTCCTTTGGAAAGAAAATAATTTTTCTGTACAGATATCAACATTTTTGATACATACAAGATGACAAGCTCATTAGCATCTCTATGTCAGGGATATTTTTACATCAATTCTTTTCTTCCAGAATGATCTCTTCTCCCCAGAATGTACCTGTCAGAGGCAAATCATCATCTCTGCTGCTGTTTTTTTCCTCCTTTCCAGAGGCTTGCTGCTGGGCAGCCAGTGCAGTGAGTTGGGCCGACTGCTTAATCAGGGAGATTCGGTAAAAGTAGTTCCTCCAGAATACTTCCTCCTTCACACTTTGACAGACAGTGACACATGTGAGGATGAGAGGGTCAAGGGTACACATGTTAGCACAGCAGAGACTAGAATAGATCATCTATTTGGCTCCAGGGGTGGTACTTAGGGTTTCACAGGCATGCCAGGCAAGCCAGCATTTTACTACCAAGCTAAAGCTGCACTCCTTGAGTGTTTTCCAGACTTGTGAGGGCCAAAGGAAATGACTGTTTACTTTACAAGTGAAAGCTAAATAACAAGATAAACCAAACTATATTTTCCACAGCTGCAAAAGATGAGTTATACAATGCTCATGAAATTTCAGTACTTCTTGTTATTTTTATTTCTTACTTTATTCTATGTGTATGGATGTTGTGCCTACAAAAATACCTGTGAACCCATGGAGGCCAAAACAGGGCATGGGATCCCCTGGAAGTGGAACTGCAGACTGCAGTGAGCCACAATGTGGGTGCTGGGAATTGAACCTAGGTCTTCTAGGAGAGCAGCCAGTGCTCTTGACTGCTGAGCCATGCAAATTTCATAGCACATCTTTCAGGAGTCTACTCTCTTCTTTTGCCAGGTGTGGCATGAACTCATGTGATAAGCAAGTGCCTTTACCTGCTGAGCTATCTTGGTGGCCCCCTATTTCTTAATATTTTAATACACACACACACACACACACACACACACACACACACACACACACACACACACACACTTGATCCTTGGAAGGAGAGCCAGGACACTATGAGTCCTTTGCTGTTTTCTGAATGAGTATATGCTTTTAGGCATTAGGAAGAAACTATGGTGGGTGTTGTTTTTTGTTCTCTACCTTTCATGTGTTTGTTGTGTATACATGTCTGAATGTGTGAGCACATGTGTACATGGAGGCTCAATGATGAATATTGGGAAGATTCCTCAACTGCTCTTCCACTTTATTTGTATTGAGGTAGGATGTCATAATCAAACCCTGAGCTCATTGATACAGCTAGTCTAGATATGGCTAGTCTGGCTGCTCAGCTGGCTCCAGGATCCCCTTTCTATTCTTTCTTATCATGTCCTCATGGAATCTACATGGGTTCTAAGTATTTGAACTCTAGTCCTCATGCTTGCAGGAAAGTGTTTTCATTTTTGAGCCATTTCCCTAGCCCTTGCTTGTTTTTAAAGACTGAGTCCCATTTATCACAGACTGGCCTCAAAATGACTACGTAGCTAAGGTTGGCCTCACCCAAGTGCTGGGATTACCAGTGTTTGCCACCACACCTGGCTTGATGTTATTCCTCAGAAAATACATCAGATGGCAGCTTGCTTAAATAATTAGCAACTAGTAGAAACAGAATGAGAGATGGTTATAAAGACTTTGGGTATGGAGCAAATCTGGGGAAAGAACCCAGGGCTTTGTGCAAAACTAGACAAGCACTCTCCTACCAAATTATACCTATGACCATCTGGGAGATGGTTGATAAAGACTGAAGTTCTATCTATTCAACCTGAGAACTCACAGTGGTCTTCAAACTTGGTTGCATATTGGACTTGCCTGGTGTGAGGCATTGGTGCCCAAGTGGGGCATGGTAAGTACACACAATAGGTGGCCTAGAAGGACAATAAGAACCAAGCAGAAAGAGAGTGGTGTCTAAGTGGGGGAGGGAGAGGAGTCAGAAATGAGAACTTGAGTTACATGGAAGGGATTGAAAAATAAAAACAGAACTATGCTTTATCACTGCCAGAGCAGGGAGTTCCAAACATGGCGCAAGAACATGAGAGTGATCACAAGAGAGTGATCCTTACTGGAAAAGGTATCCCTGTGGACAGTTTTCATTCCACAGAGACAGCTGAACACGTGCACACTCCCTAGCTGTGTCTTCTGCAGGTGAGAAATGACACCCTAATGCTGCTCAGTTCTTGCTTTCTACATGTCATTTCCATTACTGTTTAATATATGCTAATAAGGAAGAATAAATCCTATTATCCACTAAGAGGTACCAGCACTTTCTGCATAAATGGTGGATCACAGAGTTAGAGAAAGGTAAAAGTAAAATGAGCTTGGAGGAGCTGGGCAGTGGTGGCGCACACCTTTAATCCCAGCACTTGGGAGGCAGAGGCAGGTAGATTTCTAAATTTGAGGTTAGCCTAATCTACTTAGTACATTTTGGGCCAATCAGGGATACATAGTATGACCTTGTCTCCAACAGAGCAACCACCAAAGACCCCCACCTGTCAAAGTGATGATTTTGACAAAGAGCATCAAAATAACAGATAACAACCCAGTGCATTAAATGCATGAGACTATATGGATATAAATTTAAGAACATATGCAAATGTGAGTAGCAGAATAAAATTTCAAAGTCCCTAAGGGGCCAATGAGATAGTTTAGTGGGTAAACATACTTGCTGATAAGACTAATGACCTGAGTTTGATCCCTGAGTCCCATATGGTGGAAGAAGAACTGAGTCACACAAGTTGTCCCTCTGACTCCCCAGATATTAATGTCTTTAATGCTGAGATATAGCCCAATTGGTAGAGCACTTGCCTAATATGTACAAAGTCCTACTTGGGTTTGATCCCTAGGTATGGTGGGGCATATGGCTATAAAACACAGCATTCAGGAAGATCGAGGTCAAAGGTTATCCTTGAATACACAGCCAGTTCCACACACAAAACCAAACCAAATCCAAAGTCTCTACTCACAAAATACTAGTTATCTTTTCTTTCTTTTCTCTCCCTCCAACTCCCTTTGAGATAGAGTCTTACTCTATAGCTCACCTTTATCTATTATCAGCCCAGGCTGGCTATGAACTCTTCTCCTATCTCAGTCTCTTAAGTGCTAGAATTAAATGTATTTGCCACTAACCCCAGCTTTTTAAACTTATCATATGCTTGCAGTACTTGCAGAGACCAGAAGAAGGCATCAGATCCTTTGGAGCTGGAGCTGCAGGTGGTTGTATGCCATACAACACTGGCATTAGAATCTGAATCTGAATCCCTTGCAAAAGCACCCAGTGCTCTTAACCTCTGAGCCATCTTTCCAGCCTTTGCTTGTTTATTAAAACAGAGTTTTGATGTGTATCCAAAGCTGGCTTTGAACTCACTATGTAACCCACAGTAATCTTCTGCCCCAGTACTGGGATCAGATGTGCACAACCATGCCAATCTCTAATTATTACTATTATTATATTCATTTGAAACAAGGTCTCAAATGTAGCTCAGGCTAGCCTTGAATTTGCTATTTGGTTCTTGCCATCATGACTAACACTAATTACTTTCAAAGAGGAAAACTGTACTTTTGTAGTTAAGAAGCCTGCCAGACAGCACCTTCAAGTGTACAAAGTATGAACTGTGCAGGGACAGATGGCAGTGTGCCCCATACAAGGTGCAAAGAATGGAAGCAGATTGATGAGACAGAAGAACTAAATGCAATCTGTAACATTAACTGGATTCTTTGTGAAGTTAACTGGATTCTTTTGCTAAAAACATTACTAGAACAAATAAAACATTAAAATAGGGCATGGAAACCAGATTGTAATAATATGTATGTGATCTGATGGTCACATGTGGCCTAATTTGATGGACACACTGAGCTTGTGGGAAAGAATGAATGTCTGTAGGAAATAAAGTATTCAAGGTTGGACTTGAGGGCTCAGTGATGGAGCACTTGCTTATCATGTGCAAGGTTTTGGGTCTCATCTCCAGTAACCCTTCCTCATAAAAAAGAGTCTAAGGTCATGAGACATCAGGTGAAAACAAATGTTTTCACTTAAGAAATCAAATGAAAACAAACAAACAAAAAATGTTCTCTGGGAGGCTAAGGCAGAAGGATCCTGAGTTCAAGTCCAGCCTGGATTACACAGGAGACTGTCTCAAAACTAAAAGTAAAAAAGCAACACTAAGAAGAACAACAGGAGCCAGGTGGTGGTGGCTCACGCCTTTAATCCCAGCACTTGGGAGGCTGAGGCAGGCAGATTTCTGAGTTCGTGGCCAGCCTGGTCTACAGAGTGAGTTCCAGGACAGCCCGGGCTACACAGAGAAACCCTGTCTCGAAAACAAACAAACAAACAAACAAAAAAAAAACCAACCAAACAAAAAAAAAGAACAACAACAGGAGGCTAGACAGATGGGACACTGGTTAAGACCACTTGCTGCTACTTCAGGGGGACTGAAGTCTGGTTCTTAGTACCCACACTGGGTAGTTCTGTAATTCTAGATCCTGAGGATCTGACGCTCTCTTCTGGACTCCCCCTTCAGGTAAAGGTACTTGTCATACAAACCAAATGACTTTTGATCCTGGACCCATGTAAAGGTGGAAGGAGAGAACTAACTTCACTTGTACATACATATAAGCACACATTGTGCATACAACCACAAATAAATTTGAGTTACAAATGGTCTTTGTATTGTACTTCAAAGCTTTCTAACTTTTCATTGTTTCAAAATAATAATTAAAAGAATTGATGACTGTTCTCTCAAATTATAATCTCTACTTTGGAAGACAAACCTAGCCCAAATCAGAAAGAGTGCACACCTGGAGATGGAGCAAAGCTTGTAGGGTATGGTGGCCTAAACCTGTAATCCCAGAACTTCAGGGTGGAGGCAGGAGAATCACAATTTCAAGCCATTATATATAGCATTTCAGAACAGCGCTGGGTATGTGAGACCTTATTGCCAACCAACAACAGAAAACACAAACAACCACAACCACAAAACCTCAAAGGCACAAGAGAGAGAAAAAAGCAAGAGACACCCTCAACATAAAAGCAAAAACAGGCTATTATAAACAAATATGGGACTTCTAGACTTTTCTTCTCTAGGTGTCACAGTGATCATCTGTTTTTCTGAAGAAAAACAGTCACTTTATGTAGAAAATGAATAACTGGGCCTATATTTCAAAGTGCATATGAGTATGTCACCACTTCCTGAGGAAGCCTGAACCCAGCCAGTGCACTGCAGCTACATCACAGACACACTCTTTGAGGCCCTCTGAAAGCAGGAGAGAAACCACCTGTTTTCCAGCCAAAGCCTGAGTGTTTCTCACAGGGTTATTCACAGGCTCCTAATGCCTCAGCATTAGGATCTACCACAAAAGTAGAAAAAGCAGTTTGGGAGCTACAGTTGTGCCCAAAAGGTTTATCAGAGGACCTTTTAGAACTTTTACAATGTCATCTGGAGTGATTCTTTCCCAGATAGTGATGGAGAAGCTTTCTGCAACATCCCCACCTCTCTTCCATCAAGAGGGAGGGAATCTGGCAAAGAAAACAGCTCAAATGCTTGTTTTGTTCACTAAAAGAGCAAACAGAGCCCATGAGTCACTACAGAGACATTAGTATAACTCAAGGCTAGTTCATGTGGGATGATTTCACAGAGCTCAGAATTAAAAGCGGCCTTGAAGATACACAGGCAGCCCACTTTTTCACAACTTCAATCTTTTTCCCTTCAAGAGTGAGTTTCATTTAGCCTGTACCACAAGCTTTGTCTGGTCTCAAACTGATAGCAATCTTTTTTGTCTCCGGCTCCTAAGCACTCAGCTGCAACTGCACTTTCATCTGGCTCTGACACTACAGCTTAAGACCCTAGGATTTATAAGGTAAACAGTCCAATTTTATTCTCCCAAGTCTCATAGTTTTCTTCCACGATGCAACCCCAAGGGCTTAACTCAGGTCCTCAAACTTGGCAGCAAGTGCCTTAACCCACTGAATCATCTCACCAGCTCAAGGTAGATTTTTTTTAAAAATTATTTTATGTGTATGGTTATTTTGCCTACATGTATGTATGTGCAGCACGTGTATGTCTGTGTTCACAGAGGCCAGAAGAGAGCATCAGATCCCCTGGAAATTAGTTACAGATGGTTGTGGGTCACCATGTAAGGCACTGGGAATCAAACCTGGGTCCCTGGAAGAGCAGCCAGTGCTCTTAACCACTGAGTCATCTCTCCAGTTTTTTTTATATAGGGTATCCTCAATGGAAACACACACACACACACACACACACACACACACACACACACACACACTTTCTTTCCCAAGCTGGCCTCCAACTCTATCCTTGGCCTCCTGAATACTGGGATAAGGATACACTACTATGCCCAGTTAGAAATTATTCTTGTGACCATCTGTGAGGGCAGAATATGTGTTTTATTCATCCCTGCATCATTTGAGACAATATATAAAAAAGTCAATTCTTCGGGTTTTGTAAGCATATGCAGTAGAGGAGTAGATAGCACATTTCTTTATATCTTTAATTATAAATAGCTATGTTAGCCACAGTCTAAAGGCTGGTTGTATGATTCATGTCTCCAATCTCAGCAGCTAGCACATGGGAGGCAGAAGCAGGAAGATCCCTAAAAAATTAAGGCTGCTAGACTGGTCAATAACATAGTGAGTCTCAGGCAAGCCAGGGCAACTTGGTAAGACTCTGTCTCTAGTGGTTATGTGCCTGTAAACCAAGCTCTTGGGAGGTGAAGGTAGGAGGATCAGAACTTCATGGTCATCTTCAACTACATACAGCATTTGAGGCCAATCTGGGTTACATGAAAGCCTGTCTCAAACAAAAATTCGCCAAACAACAATAAATATGAATTTACCATCAGTATACTGATAGTTATAGAGAGAAGAGTTTTACTATAGAGGAAAACACAAAGTAAAGGTTCTATATAACTGGCTTCCTGAGGCTAGAATAACTTTATTCTCATAAAGATAATAGATCTGAGATGCCATGGGGTTCCAAGGACTAGGAAATACTTGTCAAAATCCCTATGGGGTCAGCTAAACATTGCACAATGAACAAGAGCTGATGTATAATCCCTCTGAAAACACCCCAGAAATCACAGAAGAGGAATTGCACAGATAAATCATACAGAGATGGGAATAGAAGAGGGCAGGACAATGGAAGCTGAAAAGTCAACAGGTAAACAAAAATGTACTGTATGGAGTTGTGCTACCCATGGGATGAGTGGCCTGCAAGAAGTGGGCCTGCTTACTGGTCAGGAGTTTGGAAAGGCCCTGGAACAGAGGCCACAAGTGCCCATGAGGAGTGGGGAGATGGCTCTATTCTCTCCCATCTTCTGCCCTTCCTCTGAGATTGAGCCTAACAGTTTCCTATGTGGGATGCAGGCTCACCTGGTGCAGTTGAGGCTGGGGCTGTGATGCCATACTGAAGCTGTGGGGTACAGCCTACACATGAATTGGTGACAGGCCAGGCCCTTGTGGTGTTGCCTGCAGCTGGCAAGGAGGTTGAAGAATCCTCTAGCAGAGAAGCTACCTACTACATTACAGCCAGTTAAATCTCTCTGGCTGTAAAAGGCAATCTCAACATAAGGTAGTCAAGTACCCTCATTACAGTGCCATTACTGCAGAAGGCAAGGGAGGGGAGGCCACAACCCAGAAGGCTGAGCTCCAACCAGTTTCTGAGAAAAGTTTACAGAAAGAAGATATTTGAGAGAACTATAAATGGTACCCTTGGGAGATGGTAAGATCTTGCAACTATGAAACAAGGATTAAGAACATTCTAGAAGGGGAACACTCACAAAATAAATACCAGATTTGTTTGATTTTTTTTCTAGATAGTGTCTCACTATATAGCCCAGGCTGTCCTCAAACTCATAGTGATTCTCCTGTCTCAACTTCCTAAATACTGGGATGACAAATGTGAGTCACCATGCCCTGTCTTTGGCTTTGTTTAGAAACAGGGTCTCCCACTTATGACCTAGGCTGGCCTCTTATAACCCTCCTGCCTCTGCCTCCCAAGTACTAGGATTATAGTGTTGAGCCAAGCCCTGTTTCGAAAGCTGGCTTCAAAAATATGAACAAAATAATAGCAATGACAATCATCATCTTCTTCCTCCTCCTACTCTTCTTCCTCATCCTTCTCCTCCTCTTCTTTCTCCTCATAACTAAGCCTGATAGCTCAGGCTTATAAACCCAGTCATATGGGAGCCTGAGCAGTAGGACTGAAAATTCAAGGCTTGCTGAGGATACATAGTGACTTCAAGGCCCAGCTAGACAATCTAGTAAGACCCTTTGTTAAAATAAAAAGTCAAAAAGAGGTCCAGGGTTGTATTTCAATGTTAAAGCAATCGCTTGGTGTGAGCCAGGTCCTAAATTCAATTTCCAGTACTGCAAACACAACAAAATCCGTACCAGAGTCAGAGGGAAACAAAGCGCCAGGGGTGCTGCAGAGGGGAAGGCTGCCCTCTGCTGGCAGACCAATGACAAAGCATCACAGAATATGGCTTGCTTTGGAGCTTAAAGGGCAATTGGGATCTTATGAATAAGGATGGGCCTTTCTTTGGTTAAAAAAACCCACAGCTGTTGCAGAGCATGAATACAAAACATGGGAGTTCAAGGAAAAGGCAAGCCTTTACAGATCTGATATTATTTGGGTCTATTTGTCGTTTCTGAAGGAAACATATTCTACTGTTTAACTGGGCAAAAGAGCACATCTCATTCTGATTTTCCTGCCAAATCTGCCCTCTCTTTCTATTCTGGGCATGCAGCCAAGCTCACAGGGCCTCTGAAGGGCTGCAGGGCCTGTTTGGATGAACAGATACTGTAGAGAGGGTTCTGGCCTTAATTCAGTGACACTATGCATAAAACTAGAGCCCTTAGGAAAAGTGAAATCACTATACTACAGCGAAATAGAAATCACCACTGCAGGAGCAAACAGTGTCCCTTTGGAGAATATGGTGCTTACAGTTTGGGAACGAGGGCGAATCTCATCTTGCTTAGTAGCTCATCCTCTTGGAGCATGATCAGGGCAACAGGGTACATCTGATCAAAGTCAAAGTTAAACTGCACACCCGCTGGTGGGTCACGAAGGAAATTCCTCTTGTCCTGCGATGAGAAATGGAGGCAAAAACCAGCAAGGGAATGTGTCACAAAATGCAATTAATGGGTCACAATGTGTCATACACTGAATTTTAACAGAGCCTTCAGTTGTAAAGTCCACTGAGCTGTCACTGTCTGGCCAACTTAAATGAGATAGGAGAACAGTCCATCCTTTCATGTTCTTTTCTAACACTCACCTGGACAGGGGCTCCCAGGAACCCAGACAGTTCACTCCGTTGACTGAAATAACATAGTTAAAAATCATAAACATGTATTTGTTTTTATCAGACACCTTTAGGTTTAGAAACATTCTAACTCAAGGCCAAAGCACAATGAAACAGGCCTGAAATCGCACCACTTGGAGGTAGAAGCTGGGGATTAGGACTTCAAAGTCAGCATCATCTGTACACAGGTTTGGAAGTTAGCCTGGGCTACATGAGACTGTCTCAAAAAGACAAAAAAACTAGGCTGGTGAGATTGCTCAGTGGGTAAAGGTGTTTGTTACCATGCCTGATGACCTGAGTTTAATCCCTAGGGTCTTTGGAGTGAAAGGGAGGATATGGGGCTGAAGTGATGGCTCAGTGGTTAAGGAGCACTGGTTGCTCTTCCAGATGACCCAGCTTCTATTTTTTTTTTTAGTTTTTTGGTTTTTTCGAGACGGGGTTTCTCTGTGTAGTCCTGGCTGTCCTAGAACTCACTCTGTAGACCAGGCTAGCCTCCAACTCAGAAATCCACCTGCCTCTGCCTCCCAAGTGCTGGGATTAAAGGCGTGCGCCACCACCACCTGGCTACTCTCACCTTTTATGAGGGTCCAAGGGATTGGACTCAGGTCACTAGACTTGTGAGTCAAGAATTTTCTTTACCCACTGACCCATCTTGCTGTCCACAAATGATATCCTTAGAAGAAATTCCTAGAAGTGGACTTTCTGCTCCATGAGTATAATTATTTCAATGACCACTGCCCAGGCTTTCCTACGGAGGAGGTAGAAGCCAAGGAAGACTCACAAATTTTTACTAGGAAAAGAACTAGAGGTGAGAGTGCTGGTGAAATAGCTCGGTGATAACAGAGCACGTGCATAAGCTACACAATCCACACGGCCCTGAGTTCATTCTCTCACGCCCAACAGGGATAGAGGATAGGTTAAAGCAGAATCCAATGAGACAGCTTAGAGATTCCTGGGACCCACATGTTGGAGGGAACTAAGTCCTTGAACGGTGTACTGTGATCTTCATAGTTCTGTATTGTGTGGGTACATGCAAACACACACAAAATAAATGTAATAATCTAAAAAAGAAGAAAAACTAGGTTAAAACCAAAACCATGCCTTTAATCCCAGCACTTGAGAGGCAGGGTCAGGTGGCTATTTAAGTTCTGAGCCAGCTAGAGCTATGTTGTAAGACCTTGTCTCAAAAAACAAAAAAGAGAAGTAGTGGACATTTGGCTTAGCAGTTAAGAACACAGGCTGCTCTTCCAGAGGACCTGGGTTTGATTCCCAGCACCCATATAGAGGCTCACAATTATTTGCGACTTCCATTCTAGGGGATCCTACACCTTCTTTTGTCCTCTAAGTGTATCAAGCACACATGCGGTACATAGACAGATATGCAGGCATATAATATCCATATAGATTAAAAAATAAGTGAAAATTACTGATCAGAGTAAATATGGATTCATGAAGTCATATGCCATGCACTAAGCTTTGATCAAGTTGGCCTTTGCTCTCTGAGAAACAGAGAAGTTAGTATAACACGCTTGTGATCTTCATACTGCTGTACTGTGTGGGTACATGCAAACACATACAAAATATCATAAGCATGTTATGCTTACTGTCTCGGCCTCCTCAGTGTTCAAGAGGGATAAAAGCATTACCTTTTATCATCTGCAACATTATTACTGACTACTTTGGTTACATTTCTTCAAGCCCTGAGATAAAGTTTTATGGGCCAGTAAATGGAATTCTGTCTTTATCAATGTCAATTACCAACAAACATATGTAGGTAAACAGAAAATATGGATATATAATAATCCTATCCACAAGAGCTACTACTACAATACTGCCTTAATACTTCATATGCTGGGCCGGGCGGTGGTGGCGCACGCCTTTAATCCCAGCACTTGGGAGGCAGAGGCAGGCGGATTTCTGAGTTCAAGGCCAGCCTGGTCTACAGAGTGAGTTCCAGGACAGCCAGGACCAGAGAAACCCTGTCTCGAAAAACCAAAAAAAAAAAAAAAAAAAAATACTTCATATGCTACCATATTTCAAAGATTATCAAATCATATAAAAGAAATCTCTTCCTTTTTTTGAAACAGTCTCACCATATAGCCCAACCTAACCTCAAGCTAGTGTCAATCTTTCTTCATCAGTCTCCGGAGTACTAGGATGACACATATGAGCCTTTATCTTTATAAGGCCAAAACAATAATTTGGCATAATAGGCTATACTTTAACATAATGAAAAAAGAAAAGGATGTGCTAACTGAAAGTTATCAGTGAGAGACTCTCAAATGACCCCCACCTTTGCCTGAAATCTAAACACATTTTCCTCAGTGGTATAGATATTGGTAAGTTGGCCACATTCCTGTAAATGACGTCTCACCCATGATCCTGTTTGCAATCTTAATGAAACTCACTGAGTCAAAAACAACAAAGGCTAGGAATGTAGCTTGGTGATCAAAGACTTATCTAAAAAAAAAAGTGAGATGTAATGGTATATGCCTTTAATTCCAGCCAGCACTTGGAGGCAAAGATAGGTAGATCTCTGTGAGTTTGAGGATAGCCTGGTTTACATAGTAAATTCTAGGATAGCCAGAGCTATGCACTGAGACTGTCTCAAGACTGTCTCAAACCAAACCAACCAACCAACCAAACTGTAAAAGCTGGGCATAGTGGTACACATTTGTAACCTCAGTACTAGGGAAGCTCAAACAGATAGTTGTAGCCAGCCTAGGCTATATAGTGGGAATTTAAGGCCAGCCTAGGCTACATAGTGAAACCCAGTTCCCCAAAACAAAACAAGATACTCAAACCCAAACAAGAACATATAAAAATTGTATATAAGAAAAATTTTGAAAAAACAAAAACCAAAAAAAAAATTGAGCTAAAGATAAAGAGAGACGTACCCTGACAGGAGAAAAGTGTTACTTACACGGGTCTTTACAGGTACTTACAGCTGATAAAGCCAAAATCTGCTGTTGAATTGTCTCCTCATCATGACTCTCAACCCATGGAGGCACAGCCACTTCTACACAGGGGAAAAATAAAGGTTATAGGGACTAGGAAAATAGCTCAGCAGTTCCGAGCACTTGCTGTTCTTGCAGAGAACCCAGGTCCAGTTCTCAGCACCCACATGGCAGCTCATAACTGCCTATATTAATTCCAGTTCCAGGAGGTCCAATACACTCGTTTGGCTTCTGCAGACACTATATGGTTATAATAGTTTTACCATAATCTGCATTTCAAAAAACAAGGAAGGTTATTACAAGACCACTTAAGGTTGTAATTTACCAATAAGATCCAAATATGGTTATTTAGTGTAATACCCAGACATTTCTTTATGCATTTGGCCAATAGTCTACTTGAATGACACAGTACAGAAATCTGACAGCAATTTAATCAGATAATCAAAATTGGTTTCCTGGCAGCTATGAGCAATGTGATAGTTTGTATACGCTTGGCCTAGGAAGCGGCACTATTAGGAGATGCAGCCTTGTTGGAGTAGGTGTGTCACTGTGGACGTGAGCTTAAGACCCTCATCCTAGCTGCCTGGAAGTGAGTATTCTGCTAGCAGCCTTCAGATGAAGATGTAGAACTCTTAGCTCCTCCTGCACCATGCCTGCCTGGATGCTGCCATGCTCCTGCCTTGATGATAATGGACTAAATCTCTGAACCTGTAAGCCAGCCCCAACTAAATGTTGTTTTTATAAGAGTTGCCTTGGTCATGGTGTCTCTTCATAGCAGTAAAACCCTAACTAAGACAAGGATGGTCTCAAAGCCCCATAGTGACACACTTCCTCCAACAAGGCCACACCCCCTAATAGTGCCACTCCCTGGGTCAAGCATATTCAAAACATCTCAGAAAGATTAGAACATTCCAGATTAAAGAAGGCTAAGAGAAATGACAGAATATAGTACCATATTTACAACTAGTTTTTGAATTTGACTAGATTCTGGATAAAAATATTATAAAGGATATCACTGGGTCAACTAGCAAAATTAATAAGTGTTAGATTAATGTATTGTATGTCTCTGGCATAGTGGTGCATGTCTGTAATCCTTGACCCTTGGGAAGCTGAGGCAAATAATTGCTTTAAGTTCTAGATAGCCTGGGCTACAGAGGGAAATGCTGTTTAAAAAAAAAATAAAAAGCATGGCATGACGATCCACTTTAATCCTAGCACTTGGGAGGCAGAGGCAGGCAGTTCTCTGTGTAGATCTCAGTCAATTCAAGGCCATTCTGATTCTGGACTACACAATGAGTTCCAGGCCATCCAAAAATGCATAGGACAACCCTACCCTATCTCAAAAGAAAAGAAAGAGATGGAGATGGCTTAGTGGTTCAGACTTCATGACAAGGAGTAGAAGATGATGGCTCAGTGGTTAAAAGCACTTGCTACTCTTCTGGGAGGACCCAGGTTTGAGTCTCAGCACATATATAGTGGCTCAGAACTTCTGTAACTCCAGTTCCAAAGGAATCTGATACATTCTGACATTCTCAGGTGCCATACTACTCTTGCAGAGGACCCAAGGTCAGGTCCTAGCTAGCATCCATTGTCAGGCGGCTCACACCCACCTATAATTCCAGCTTCAAGGGACAAACCCTATCATACATAACATAATTAACAATAAAATAAATAGAAAGGCTATTGAGATAGATTAGCTGTTAAAGGGACTTGCTGCCAACTTGATGCCATGAATTCAATACTTGGGACCCATATGGTATAAGGATAGAATCCACTCTTGGAAGTTGTCCTCTGCCACACACAGGCCAAAAGTAAATAAAGGTAATAAAAATGAGGGGGAAGGATAAGAAAAGAATCTAGAATCTGTTGAGGAGTGAAACCAAAGCAAAAGACAAATTATAAGCAATGAATGACAGGGCTGGAAACAAATTGTCAATAAACAGCTAGAAGCTAAATACTGAGGATACTAAGATGATATACACATAGCTAATTAGGAAAGGAATTTAGGCCTCCATTCAAGCACCCATTTGTTCCTTATAGTATACTCTAACTCCACTAAATCCCAACTCAAGGCAACCCAGAGCAATCCATTCTAAAGTAAAGAGGCAGTTCCCATGCATGCATCTTTCTACCTTTGCCTCTCAAATGTTGGAGTTATAGGACCCAGCTAGGTTCATTTTTTTATTATTATTTTTTGTTTTGTTTTTAGACTAAGTCTTGCTAATCTAACCAGGGCTTGGCTTTGGTTTGGTTTTTGATTGACGCTCTTCTCTAACAAGTTCAATAAAAGACTGAATTCTCCCTCCCCACCCCCCATCTGTGTTGGTGTACGTATTTCATTTTCTTTTTGAGACATGGTCTCTCTACATAAAGTTGGCTGTTCTGGAACTCACTAAGTATACCAGGCTGGCCTTGAACTCTGAGAGATCTACCTTCCTCTGCTTCCCAAGTGCTAGGATCAAAGGCATGTATTGCCACATCTATTTTTTAATTTAAAAAGGTTTTTTTTTTTTTTTCATTTTGTACCCTAAGCTAACCTGGATCTACTATGTAGCTCAGGCTGGGAGTAGCCTCAAACTCACATCACAGCAATCCTTCTTCTTTAGCTTCCCAGATGCTGGGACAACAAGTGTGAACCATTATACCTGGCTATATGTATACAATTTTTGGTTCAAGGATCTAACCCAGGGCCTTGAATACACTATGCACATATTCCACCACTGGGCTCCACCCAAGTATTATACATTTTTATATTCTTAGTATAGCTTAGTGCAGTCTTAGAATAGGTCTAGCACATAGTAGATGCTCAATACAACTTGGTAGGGAAGCTTGCCTAGAATGCCTAGCATGTGCAAGGACCTGGGGTTGATATCTAGCAACACACACACACACACTCTTAGCTGAGAAAGTAGGACAAACCTACAACATACCTGATTTTTTTGTATTTTGTTCCTCAACAAATTTTTTTCTGTTCTTTTTGAAAATCTCCTATAATAGTCTGTTAAAAAGACACATGAAAAAAAAGTCAAATTACTTTGAAAGTTTACTATTAGGTAAGAATTACAGTCACTATACATTGTATACATGTGTGAAATTGTCCAAGAATCAAAAGATATTCTAAAAAATTCCATCAACATATTAGATTTTACTTGAGTTAAAGAGATGATCACAGTAGCTACTAACAACTTTTATTTATTTCTCCTTTTACAAGTTATCTAAATGTACCTTATCAAGGATGTCATCTATTTTTCCTTCTTCACAGATTTCTTGATTGTTTGGGCTGTTTCTGTAACAGACTCAGTTATCTTCTTTGTCGCAGTGCTTGCAAAGTTATACAAATAATCTGTAAAGAAAAAAAAAGGGTCTGTACTTCATCCAAGTGCAATGGTTATAACATCTTTACAGCAGTATCTGCAGGGAGATCTGCTCAAGGACTCTCTTGGGTACCAAAATATGTACAAAATATGTAATAATCTCTTTTGTAATAACACATAGGCACAACATGAAGTCTATGAATATTTGCTCATATAGTCCTGCGTATGTTAAATTCATCTTTAATGGATCAAATCTCAGGTCCTCATAGCTGCATAGCTCGTAATCACTGAACTATCTTTTGCCTACACACTGTATTTCTTTTTTTTTTTTTTTGGTTTTTCGAGACAGGGTTTTCTCTGTGTAGCTCTGGCTGTCCTGGAACTCACTCTGTAGACGAGGCTGGCCTCGAACTCAGAAATCCGCCTGCCTCTGCCTCCCAAGTGCTGGGATTAAAGGCGTGCGCCACCACCGCCCGGCCACACTGTATTTCAATCTAAGGAAAACATTTGAAAACCATCAAACTGAGGCTAAGTGGTGGTGGCACACGCCTTCAATTCCAGCACTTCAGAAGTAGAGGCAGGAGGTAGGTAAGTTTGAGGCCAGCTGGATCTACAGAGCAAGTTCTAGGACAGCCAGGGAGAGATAGCCAGCCAGAGCGAGAGCGAGAGAGGAAAACTGGCTGGTACAGTGGTACTGCTTTAACTTGGCCCTTGGGAAGCAGATGGATCCCTGTGTATTTAAGGCTAGCTTGTTCTCTAGCTTGCCAGCCAGGGATACATATTGAGATTCTGTCACCCACTGCAAGAAAAAGTAGGAGGGGGCTAGATGGCTTAGTGGATAAAGAAACTTGTCACCAAGATAATGACTCCCATATGGTTGAAGGAGAGACCTAACTCCTAAAAGTTGGACCCCAACTTGCACCATGGTACATACATATCCTTCCACAGATAAATAAATTTATCAAAGCAGAGAGAAAACATGGCATTTAAGGCATGGGGCTAGGATAGGAAGGAAAAGAAAGTCATATAACAGAAAACCCTTAGCAAATTAACATTCTTACAGAGGTAGCTTATTTTTTCAAAGATATTTTACTTAATTTTAGAATCTTAGGAATCTTAAATATTAGAAGGGCTCTTAGAAAGGACCAAATTTGCTAGGTAATAGTGGTGCACACGCCTTTAAACCAGAACTCAGGAGGCAGAGGCAGACTGATCTCTTTGAATTCAAGGCCAACCTGGCATAGAGAGCTAGTTCCAAGATAGCCAAGGCTCTATTACAGAGGAACCAAGTCTTGAAGAAACAATAACAAAACACCACCAACAGCAATCTCCCCCACATATAATAAAACAAAAACAAAGCAAAAGACAGGCCAGATACTTTCTATACAGGTTACCAACTTCCTAGGACACAACTACGTTGAAAGGTCAACATTTTTAGTTACCCACAGGTAGCTGGAAGCTTTCTCAAGTCTCTTGTCATTTCTACCTCTCAGCTTTAGGTCTCTTTCCCCCTACAATAAAAATCTGTTATCACTGGGCATAATGGCACTCATCTTTAATCCCAGTAACTTGGGAGACAGAGGCAGGCAGGTCTCTGTGATTTTGAGGTCAGCTTGCTCTACATAGTGAGTTCTAAGACAGCCACAGCTATATCATGAGACCCTATCTCTAAAACAAAAAACAAAACTACCACTTGATGTATGTAGGGTAGTTATATGTGTCGTGGTGGGCATGTGGAAGCCAGAGGACAACTTTGTGGTGACAGTTCTCTCCTTCCACCTTTCTCTGTGTTATGGAATCAAAGGCAGGTCATCAGACTTTCAAGTCTCTTCATGAGACTAAACCAGAGAACAAAGTCTCTGGTGGGCTTTTTTGAGACTTCCTTTGTCAACATAATATAAATCTCTTTACTTAGCCTCAGGTATACTCTTCAGATAAGGGCAGAAAGCACCCACTCACATTCTTCACAAAAATACCACAAAGCAATCTCTAGGTCACATACTGAAATTCCTCTCCACTAAACGTCTTGGGACAGGTCTGTACAGTTCAAAACACCCTCAGAAACAATGTTGTGTTAGGGTTTTACTGCTGTGAACAAAAATCACGACCAAGGCAGCTAGAACAAGAGCATTAAAACCCACATCTACAGTGACACACCTACTCTCCAACAAGGCTACACTTCGTAATAGTGCCACTTAACTCCGTAGGTCAAGCATATACAACCCACTCTCATTCCACTTCCAGCACCCTATAGGTTTGTTCAAATACATGAGTCTATGGGGGCCATACTTACCTATAGCATAATAAAAAATATCTTTTTTTTTTTTTTTTGGTTTTTCGAGACAGGGGTTTCTCTGTGTAGCCCGGGCTGTCCTGGAACTCACTCTGTAGACCAGGCTGGCCTTGAACTCAGAAATCCCCTGCCTCTGCCTCCCAAGTGCTGGGATTAAAGGCGTGCGCCACCACCGCCCGGCTAAAAAATATCTTTAGTCCAACTTCCAAAGCCCCCATAGTCTATAGCAATCTCAACAATGTTCAAAGTCTTTTCTGAGATTCATCCAATCACTAAACTGTAGTCCCCAAAGCAAGAGAAAAAGCTAGCTGGGCAAACTCCAAACTCTGAATGTCTAATGTCAAAGCAGTCTTCAGATCTCCAACTCCTTTTCTATCTTTGTTGACTGCAAAAACTTCTTTCTCCTGGGCTGGTCTCATTCCCTTGTTATCAGCTTTCCTCAGCAGATAGCCCAAGGCTCTGGCATCTTGAACATCTTCAGGTCTCCAGGCTGGCCTTCAACTCAGAGATCTACTTGGGTTTGTCTCTTGGAATTTAAGGTATGTACTTATCTGGTAGGATCTTGCCCCAAAGTCTGTCTCCCTTAATCTGTTATCTCCTAGAACACAGGATTCAACTCCATTCTACTTCCTGGTACTTCTTTAATATTTGAACCATACAGTTTATATTTTCCTTTCTAAAGCTTGTTCAAAACACTCATGAGACAACCAGAGAACAAAGTCTCTGTTGGGCTTTTCTGAGACTTTGTCAATACAATAATACAAATCTCTTTACCTTTAGCCTCAGTAGACTCTTCAGAAAAGGGCAAAGACCAGCCACATTCTTCACCAAAATATCAAAGAACAGTCTCTTGGCAATCTATTAAAATTCTTCTTCACTGAAACCTCTAGAGCAGCTTCTACAGTTCAAGTCACCCTCAGCAACAAAGTCTTCCATATTCCTACTAGGATGGCCCATTAAACCACACTGAAAGCATTCCACTGCTTTCCAAAGTCCCCAAATTCAAATTCTACCAAACAAAAGCAAGTTTAGGCCTATCACAGGAATACCCAGTCCCTGGTACCAACTTCTGTCTTAGGCTTTCCATTGCTATGAGAGATACCATGATCAAGGCAACTCTTACAAAGGACAATTGTCCTAAAGAAACTACTTACTGGGAATCAAGCTCAGAGACACTTAACTTTCATTTTTCAAAACACAGGTAGGAACCAGGCTTGGTGTAGCTAATTTGGCTATTCAACCATTACTCTTGGGAGGTGGAGGGAGGAGTTCAAGTTAGCCTCAGCTATGTAGAAGTTTGAGGCTACCTTGGGATACACCCAAAAAAAACAAACAAAAAAACCAAACCCTAAAACTCAGAACCAAACCCAAACAAAAAAGCTCTTTAGTCTGAAAAAAAAAAAAAGTCAGGGAAATTTAGCTGGCATAGTAGTGTCTACCCTGATCTTAGCACTTGGGAGGGAGATGATCTTGCACTTGGGAGGGAGATGATCTTAGCACTTGGGAGGGAGAAACAGGAGGATCAGAAGTTTCTTGTTTTTTACAGGTAAGGTCTAGACTGTCAAGTCTGGCCTTGACCTCACATTGTACCCCAGGCAGGCCCAGATGAAGTGAGCCTCCTGCCTCAGTTTCTTAAATAGCTAGGATTTCTGGCCTAGGCCTTGCTTTGGCCGGGGGGTGGGGGGAATGGGAGAGGGAGAGATTCTTTGTGTAGCCCTGGCTGTCCTGGAACCAACTCTGTAGACCAGGTTGCCTCAAACTCAGAGATCTGCCGCCTCTGCCTCCCTACTTACGGGATTAAAGGTGTACACCACTATGCCTGGCTTATGTTTACTTTTTTATATTCTTTATACTTTTTTCTGTAACTATTTGTCAAACAAGCAAAACTGGCAAGGAGTTGATAACCATGTTCCCAAGCCCAGACTCTAATGTTTGATGTAGAATGATAACCATGAGTCCCCTTCCCTTACCCTTTGACAGTTTCAGTGATCTTTGGAAATAAATTCAAAGGACTGATTATAATTCTGATTTCTCTGTGGTCCAGTTCCCAGACTGACCTGAATTTACATTTTATTCAGATCCTGGACTTCAGCTTGACAGGCCCAAACTATCCACAACTCCTAATAATTTAGTGAGATATGATTCAAATACTTTCTAAGCCATCTACTTTAATATATACAACAAAACATTTATATATTTATATGTATGTGTACCATGGCTTTTAAATCTATAAAAAGATTTGCTTATTTATTTTATGTGTATATGTTATAACCTGCACGAGTTTGTGTAAACCCCACATGCGAGATTGTTCAGAGGTCAGAGCACATTGGATCTATTAGATCTGGAATTATAGGCATTGTGAGCCACCTAATGAACATGTTGGGAATTAAAACTATGGTCCCTGGAAGAACAGTGCTGAGCCACCTCGCTAGTCCTAAGTGCTGGGTTTTAAAGGTGGTGCACGACCACTGTCCGGCATCTTTTCCCAATTTTCTAAGCTGGAAATAGTTATTCCTTTTCTAGTGATTTCATGGTATCACACTAAGTTTTATTCCCTTGTCTAGTCTTTGGCCAGATGATATACTGTTAAAATTGGACATTGTGGCTATTTTCCTATGCCTCTATCTTACAGTCAATCTTTTTGAACATTAGGAGCTTTCCTACTAAAGGGTCTTGCTTCTTTGTTCTTTGGCACCCTGATCTACTTGATAAACCCTTAAAACTTTCAAAATTTAGTGGCTGTGGGGTGAGCTCCAGTAATCCCAACAGGAGGGAGATAGAGGAAGATTGGGTTCAAGGGCCATCCTTTGAAGCCAGCCTTGGCTATATAACATGTCATAAAAACAACAAAAAACCTAGCAAAATTTAGTATACATTTTTGTTACAATTCTCTTAAGTTTACTTCTGCTTAGGCCCACTTCCCCCCCAAATTCACGTTCTTTGACTATTTAAGGCCTGCCAAAGTCTCTCGAGAATTAGTTACCACGCAGTTGTTTTTATTCTCAACAACTATTGTTTGTTCAACTAGACAATAAACTTGGAAAGAGTAGGGTTTTGAAATCAGTAGATTTTTGGCTCAAAATCTACTTGTACTGCTCACTGTCAGTAAAATGCTGGTTTTGTTTTCCCAACCCCTTGGGGATGGTGAATAATGAAATGAGGTATTTATTATTATCAAAGAATGTATATAGCACTGAACTTGAATAAGGCAATTGGAATCTTCTTTCCCTCCCTAAGGAAAAAGGGTCCTGCTGAAAGGGGAAAAAATAACAGTGATCAAAAGCAACTGGGAAGCAGAGGCAGGACAATCAAGGTCATCCTTGACTGTAAGGCAAGTTTCGAGAGCAACTGGGGCTGCATGAACCCTGTTTCAAAAAAACAAAACACGAATGACTTTGGCTCGAGTAACTTAACCAAGTTACTTTAGACAATACCTTTCAGTCCTTTCTTGTGACAGAAGGCATTTTCTCAACCAGTTCAAGCTGGGAGACAGAGGTAGAGATTCAGATAAAATTTTTCAAGCTGAAAAAACGAATTCCTTGTCAAAACCCCGGAGACAGTGGCCACTGCTCGCTTTACGGCTTCCCAAGTATACAAACTTTGCAGGAAAGCGACAACTTCTTAGGCACGCCCGAGGAGACAACATGACTGCTTGGTGAACTTTAGCGTCGCCTAGCTCCTCAGACAGCCGTCCCCTGTCACAGAGGACCGTCCCCCTCCTCGTACATCAACATCCCCGTGTCCCCCCCACCCCCTCAGGTCCGGGAGAGAACTCACTGCCAAGGCCTTTGGCCTGGTGGAGGAACTGTGGGTCCCCGTCGGCTGCTCCTCCTCCTCGTGGGCTCCACCAGCCGCTAGAGCTCTCCTCGGGAGGCGCGGCTCCCGCCGACAGCTTGTCCTGTTGGGCGGCTCCCTCCCCCGCCGCCCCCTCGGGCTGCTTCAAGCCCAACCAACTGCTCAAACCCTCGGAAATCCCGCCCGCGGGGTCACCGCCGCCGTTGCGGGTCCCCTCGCCCAAGAGCCCTGACACCGTTTAAACCGTTGGGTGATCTGACTCCGCAGGTCTTGGAGGGAGACTAGCCGAACCGGAGCGAGACCTTCCGAGGCCAGGCGTTGGCCCACCCTCTATACTGCGTCCTCAGCTGGCCGCGCAAACGTCACGTCCGGCTCATGCTCCGCCCCCCCCGCGTCGACTCCCCGCCCCACCCCTCCATTGGTGCTTGTGGAAAAGAGGCTAAGGGCCAACAGCGCTTGACCCTGCAGAGCTCTGCCTCGTCTCTCTCTCCCTTTTTCTATTTGCCCAGCTTTATAGGTGTTAGTTGACATTTCGCCAACCTGGGCTTGTAAGACCTGTGTCAAAAGCACAACATTAAAATAAAAGAACCTAAAGGGAAAAAAAAAGAAAAGAAACAAATTGCAAGGAAGAAGTTGGGGTGGGGTAGTTGTACATGAAAAATGGTTTACAGTGGGTGGGTGAGATCCGTTAGCAGGTAAGGTACTGGCCACCAAGCTTGACAACCTGAGTTTGATTCCTGGTACCTATGTGATAGAGAGAACTGGCCCTACAGGTTCTCTGTCCTCTGATCTCCACACCGCCTCTGTGACTATCTATTCAATAAATATAATTTAAAGTATTTCACACATAGCTTAAGAACTGGGACTGTAGCTCAGTGGTAGACTGATAAAACACATCCCAACCCAGCAAAACATGCACATACACGTGCACATATAAATAGACTTACCTGGACAGAGGTGGTGCACACACACTGTACTCTCAGCACTCAGGAAGCTGAGTCAGGAGGATCTTGAGTTCAACACTAGCCGGAGCTACATGAGACCCTTTCCCAAACACCAAATGAGTGGCGCTTAGAACATAAAAGCCGCCGGGCGGTGGTGGCACAACGCCTTTTAATCCAGCACTTGGGAGGCAGAGGCAGGCGGATTTCTGAGTTCGAGGCCAGCCTGTCCTACCGAGCGAGTTCCAGGACAGCCCGGACTACAAGAGAAACCCTGTCCGGAAAAAAACAACAACAACAACAAAAAAAAACCAAAAACAAAAACAAACAAAAAAGAACATAAAACCCTGGCCGGGCGGTGGTGGCGCACGCCTTTGATCCAGCAGAGGCGGCTTCTGAGTTCGAGGTCAGCTGATCTACAGAGTGAGTTCCAGAACACCTGGGCTACACAGAGAAACCCTGTCTCGAAAAACCAAAAAAAAAAAAAAAAAAAAAAAAAAAAAGAAAAAAAAAAAAAAAAAAGAATATAAAACCCTAAAAAGAATAATAAAACCCTGGAAGGTTACATGACTCATAGGTAAAGGTTTCCTGCCACCTTGCATAGTCCTGGGGCCCACATGATAGAAGAAATCAGCCCACTCTTGTAACCACTCTTGTAACCTGTTCTCTCATCTGTATCAGGTATGCATTGTGTTCTCTCCCACCCTGTATACTAAATAAACGTAATAAAGATTTAAAAAAAAAAGCAACCCTTGAATATTTATTGCTTTTTCTTTTTCTTTTAAAGACAGGGTCTCAAAGCTTGGTAGTGGTGGCACACACGTTTAATCCCAACACTTGAGTGGCAGAGGCAGGCAGATTGTGAGTTTGAGGCCAGCCTCATCTACATAGTACAGCCAGAGTTACAACAGTGACGTGTTTTTTTTCTTTTAAATATAGGTCTCCAGTACCCAAGCTGGCCTGTGCTTGGATTCTCTGCTACACTCACCGAGCCCCTCTTATCTGGTTCTGAGAATCAAACTCAGTGCCTGCTCTTATGCTAGGTCTATACTCTACCAATGGAGCCGCACACCCCCAGTCCACAACTGTGCATTTTAAACTGTGGATAATAATTCAGCAAACACATTTAAAAATGAGATACATATATAGAATGGTAATTGGACCTTAGAAGCTGATCAGATCAAGGAATTTTTGAGATTATATTTAAATGGTGATCAAATTTCAAAATTTATCAATCACCCGTTTTCTTTTTTTTTTTTTTTTTTTCGGTTTTTCGAGACGGGTTTCTCTGTGTAGCCCGGGCTGTCCTGGAACTCCCTCTGTAACCGGCTGGCCTCGAACTCAGAAATCCGCCTCCTCGCCTCCCAAGTGCTGGGATTAAGGCGGCCCGCCACCACCGCCCGGCTATCACCCAGTTTTCAAAAGTCACTCATTTAGTAGGATTAAGCACATTCACATGACTTTGCAACCAGTCGCCAGAATTTTTC
The DNA here is from genome assembly GCA_021653895.1 of Mastomys natalensis. Taxonomy (NCBI): domain Eukaryota; kingdom Metazoa; phylum Chordata; class Mammalia; order Rodentia; family Muridae; genus Mastomys; species Mastomys natalensis. The sequence continues at coordinate 905 of JAJTUV010003437.1, read as the reverse complement.
ATCTTGCAAGCCGAAATTCGTATACTACTTCCATTCTCTGCAACTAAGCTTCTAGCAAACATCATTTTACTCCTCTCTACCTGCCGCCTACTGTAGATACTTATGTTCAGGGCTAGGGTTATACTGCCAATATTAGAGCAGTAGATCTTTGCCTAGCAGGAATGAGGCACTTGGGTCAACCCCAGTCCATGGAGGAAGGGAAATTTGGTGTAATTATACAGTATCTGTCTTTTTTCTGACTTTTTCTCCTCTTCCTCCTCCTCCTCCTTTTTTCAAGACAGGGTTTCTTCGTGTGCCCTGACTGCTTTCTTGAACCACCTTGTAGACCAGCTAACCTCTATCAAACTCACAGACATCTATCGCTCTGTCTCCTGAATGCTGGGATTAAAGATGTGCCATTATTGGCCAACTCACGATTGGCTCTTCTATTGAGAATAATATCCCCAAAGGTCATCCTGTTATGCATATTGTAATTTTCCTTTTTTTTTTGTTTTTTGATTTTCGAGACAGGGTTTCTCTGTGTACCCGGGCTATCCTGAAACTCACTCTGTAGACCAGGCTGGCCTCAAACTCAGAAATCCGCCTGCCTCTGCCTCCCAAGTGCTGGGATTAAAGGCGTGCGCCACCACTGCCTGGCGTAATTTTTCTTCTTTTTAAGGCCTGATAGTATTCCATTTGTGTGTATATGTAGTACCCCATTTTGTTTATTCCGTTCATCTGTGGATGGACACAGCATTCTTTTTAAAAAACAATTCTTAGCCTACCATAGTGGTACAGACCTTTAATCCCAGCACTCAGGAGGCAGAGGCAGGTAGGTCTCTATGAGGTCGAAGTCATCTTGGTCTACATAGCAAGTTCCAAGATAGCCAGCCCCATGTAGAGAGACCATGTCCCAATAAACAAAA
>JAJTUV010003436.1:0-54966 GCA_021653895.1 Mastomys natalensis | reverse complement strand
CAAAAAATTAAAAAAAAAATTTTTAATCCAAAACCCCCACTGAGGGGTAAAAGTAATATAAAATAAAAATATGAGTTAAAATCTTTTTTTAAAAATTAGAAAACCTTAAAACATATTTTATTTAAATTTATTATTGTCTTTTTTTTAAAGGATAGGATATATTTTTAATCTTTACAATTCTGGTCACAAGGGTTTATCTAAATTAAACCCCTTTATCCCAAATTTTAGTACCCCCAACATGGTCTTATCCCTTAAGGTTCTAAATTTTTTTTAATTTTATTTATTTTTTACTTTTCTTTTTCGGGGGACAGGGTTTTTTTTGTAAGTTCTGGTATCCCGGAATTTTTACTTGTAGACCGGGGTTTGGCCTCGAACCCCAGAAATCCACCTCCCTTGCCTCCCAAGTGCTGGGTTTTTAAAGGGGGTCTCCCCACCACTCCCCGGCTCTAAATTTTTTTTTTAAAGGGGTTGGGACTGCTCCTAGATAGTGGGCTGCTATTCATAATGGACATTGTCCTCATTCATATTAGAACAACATATCTGTCCTTTTAAATATGATAGATATATATTTGAATTTTTATACAGACATAAACATGTTAATAATTTAAAAGATATTTATATCCAGTAAAGTCTATTTAAAAACAAATAAATATAAAATGATTGAAAGATCCATCTCAGGGCTTGTGTTTTATCTTTTAAATTAAACAACATTTTCATATCCTCAGCTCTATTGAATTAAAATAATCACAGCAGGGGTTTTTAAATATTGCTAAAGCTGTGTGTGTGTGTGTGTGTGTGTGTGTGAGAGAGAGAGAGAGAGAGAGAGAGAGAGAGAGAGAGAGAGAGAGACAACATGAACATGGCTGGCCAGTATTTGTCCAATATGGAAGTGGAATAATTTTTAGGTAATGTGAATTTGTCTCCTGACATACTAAGTAAAATATTTTTGATGTGACTGATTGCAGGATATCTACAGTCTCATAAGGAACAATCTGTCAATTTTCTGCAAGTAAAATCAATAATTTCACTGTTATCCTCGGGTGAACTATGATAATTTTGAAATGTGGAGCCATTGAGAACTTAGAAAGAGGGGATATAAATTGCTTATTACCCACTCCTAAAGACATATTTTCACAATAGATTGTGAATTTATTTGTTTAACTTATTGTATCTTATGGTATTAACATTTATGTTATAATTATCTAAAGATGGAAATAGTTTTAATAAAGGATTTATATATAGATTAGGATGAAATGTCCAAAGTGAGAAGAAAAAAAATACCAAGTCTTTGGAAATTCTGAAGGAATAAGTTAGGTACTGAAGGCACTTAAATTATGAGACTTATGGGAAATACATATGGGATTAAAGTCTCTGTCTTCAGATCCACTTTTATGACAAACTGGCTGTGATCTAAGTTTAATTCGATCCTGTGTCCAGTCTACATTGAGGAGAGTCAAAATACAGAGCTTCCAAGGGAAGTCACACTCAGACCAAGCAAGGATATGTAAAAGTGTCTTCTAAAGGTCATTCTAACCCTAACCCTGCTATCAGTTCAGCACCTTCAGGGTAACAAGGAATATGGTAATTAATACCATTATAATTTATGATCATTGGCCCACTGTCTCACTTCTCTGATGTGAAATGAGTTCCTTGGTCAGAAGCAATACTGTGTGGAATGCCATTGTGGTGAATGAGGCACTCAGTATGTCCATGGATTGTGGATTTGGAAGAAGCAATATGTGCATGAAAGTCAAAATCAGAAGCAGAATACCTACCTATTCCAGGAAGAAGAAAGCTTTGTCCTTTGCCCAAGAGAAATGATCCAATGTAGTCAACCTGCCACCAAGTCACTGGCTGATCAACCCAGGATATAGTTCCATATCAATGGCTCAGTGTTAGTCTCTACTGTTGGTAGATCTGGCACTCACCAGTAGATGTGGCCATGTCAGGCTTGGTGAGAGGACAACTCTACTGTTATACCCATGCATAAACCCCACTTCGTCCACCCATGGCCACTATTGATGATCCCATTGGAAAATGACAGATATATCTGGGAACATGGCTGACTTCACACAGAATGGATCACCCTAACTACTTGATTACTGAATGTATGCTCAGCTGAACTTACCTTTGGATGAGCATTTACATGGGACATAATTATCTTTACACACTTTGGCCATTTTTGAGAGATCTAACCACATACTTCTTCCTTTTATGTCTTTCTCAATAATCTTCTAATTGTTTTCTTTCCAAGTCTCTGATGGTCAAGCCATCCCACTGTTTATAGCTGATGATTCCCGAACAAATGTATGAGCATGACTACTGTTGCATGAAGCTCTGAACTGTGATGATTTCCCTTTACTGGTGTCTTTCAGGATTGTTCCAGAAACATGTTTTCATGCTGCAGTTGTTCACTTCTTGATGGGGTCTGCATAGTAGGCAGAACCCTTAGTAAGCAGGACCTAGTTATTTCTTCCTCAGTCATTTGATGATAGGGCCTACACCAGGAAGCTCTAGGTGCATGTATGACAGCAGAGAGCATGGTACAGGAATAGAAACTATAGGCATCTGGGAAAATTTTTATGTAACTTTCTTATGCCTTCAGGACATCCTGGGTTGATGCTTCTGTCTGGTTGGGTTGAATGGCACCCAGCTCATGATGGTCAGCTCAGGTTTTATGGTAACTTGTCCCACTATCTGTTCAGTTTCTACTAAGATGGACTAGCAGGCCAAGATCTCTTTTTAAAGGGAAAATATTTGGATAGAGTTGATGGTTGAGCCTTGTTCCAATATTCAAAATCTGTATTTCATAATAAGAGCCTGCCAAAGGCTCCAAACAACATTCCTATCTGACACTGAAAATAGTAGAACAGCCTGCACAGTAGCCTGGTCCTGTTACAGAGCCTTCTCCTGTTTCTGGCCCTTAACAGAAAGCTAGCAGCTTTCTGGGCTACTTGGTATATTGGCTGGTGCAACACAGCCAAGTGAGGAGTGTGCTGTCTCCAGAATCCCAATAAACCTACTAACTGTTGTGCTTCTTTCTTTGTGGTAAGAAATGCCAGGTGCAATTTAGTATCTTTCACCTTGTAATTATATCTCTGAGTACCCTACAGCAATAGGATTCCTAAGCATTTCACTAAATTAGAAGATTACTTAATTTAGTTGGATTTATTTTCTGTTCTCTAATGCCCAGATGAGTTACCAGTGAGTCCAAACTGGTTGACATGTCATACTCCCTAGGTCAATTCTACATAATGTGCACTTTACAGTACTAATATCGTATTTCACGGAAGACACATATGATCAAGGTCTCTTCTAACTAAGTTATGACACAGGGCTGCAAATATAATATATCCTTGAGGCAAAACTGTAAAGGTATACTACTGGCAATGCCAAATAAAGCAAACTGCTTCCAGTGATATTAATGGAGACATAGTGACAAAAAGGCATTTGATAAATCAGTAACTGCATAACATGTACCAAACCCTGATTCTGCCCGGCAGAATGATGTGTTTATTGCTATGCTTATTCTTTTGATAATTAGCAATTTATTATTTGTGCTCACTGTGCATATTGTTAGAGGCAATGCATAGGAAATGTGGCAGTATCTTGTTGTAACAATTGCCTTAGCATTGGTAATAGTATTATTGTTTGCTGTGCATCATTAATTAATATTGTTTGCTGTGCACCATTAGTTAATAGTTTGCTGTGCATCATTAATTAAAGAGAAACTGAATTCCAAAACCTCTGTCTCTCTGGCGTACTCTCTCTTCCCTCTCGAAGAGCTGATGGTCTCACAGTCAAATTCAGTATACAATGCCTGAGTGAAGCAGGACCTGTTGCTCCTCTCCCTGCGGGGGATTCTAACCCTTATCAATAGCATATTTGGAACAACTAAGAGTCACTTGCCGGGCGGTGGTGGCACACGACTTTAATCCCAGCACTTGGGAGGCAGAGGCAGGTGGATTTCTGAGTTCGAGACCAGCCCTGGTCTACAGAGTGAGTTCCAGGACAGCCAGGGCTACACAGAGAAACCCTGTCTCAAAAAACCTTAAAAAAAAAAAAAAAAAAAAAAAAAAAAATAGAGTCACTGCTCGTGACAGTTGCCCTTTGTGGTGAGCCAGTTCCAGAAAGACCCAGCTGGCCTATATTTGTCTTTTGTGGCCAGCCAATTCCTGGAATCTGAGGAGGCCTGTGAACCGGCATCCTTGGTCCAGGGGGTGGTGGTGGTGGTGGATGTGTCAAAAACTCTCTATATTTCTTATGAATCTTAATATCTTTCAGATCAAGGCTGGGTAAGAAGCCCAGTTTGGGGTTAAACACTTCTACAACCTAGCGGTTTGTTGTTTTTCCTTCACATAATGGGGGTGGGGGGGGAAGGGGGGAAGGCTGCTCCTCAGGCATAAATCTGAAAAAGTACAATGGATCATTTGGAGGCTTTGGAAGGGGAGGTAGACTGGAGACAGAGAAATTGTTCTCTGAGTGTAAAGCTCACTGTCCTGGAACTTGGCTTGTCTCTCTCTGCCTCCTAAGGATTATTAGGTTAAAGGCATGTACTTCCACACTCAACTTCCTTTTCTCTCTTGAACGCCTTTAATCCCAGCACTTGGGAGGCAGAGGCAGGCGGATTTCTGAGTTTGAGGCCAGCCTGGTCTACAGAGTGAGTTCCAGGACAGCCAGGGCTACACAGAGAAACCCTGTCTCAAAAAAAAAAAAAAAAAAAAAAAAACAACTAAAAAATAAAAATAAAAGTAAAAATAAAAGATGAGAATCTTAGCCGGTCATAGTGGTGTACATTTGAAAAGCAGAGGCAGGCTCTTACAGGTTTGAGGCCAGCCTGGTCTACAAAGTGTGTCCAAGATATCCAGGGCTGGTGACACTAAGGTATCATAATGTATGAATAAAATAAAAAATAAACAAAATAAATAAAAGAAAGAAAAGAAGAGAAAATAAAAAGAGAAAAAGAGAAAAACAGGCCGACTTAGGAGGTAGTGTTGGTTGAACCCAGATGTCATTTCTCTGTATAGGCAGGCAACAGGCAAACTTGTTTGCCTGGTTGGTTTGTTAGTTGATTTCGTTTTGTTTTGTTTTATTTTTCTGGAAGTGTGGCCTACCTAAGGTCTACATAAGCCCAGGCACAAGAAATAAATAAGTAAGGATCTCTGAAACACAAATCTGGGATGGTCCTAGTTTGGCCATGGAGACAGACAGACAGACAGACAACAACAACACACACACACACACACACACACACACGTGGACCTGTGGTGTGGGGAAAGGGGGGCATGGAACAATTTCCACAGAAACTTGGTGAGTCTTGAACCAGAATGATGGAAGTGGCTATTAAATGGACAATCCCAACATACTTCTGTTGTTGTTGTAGTTGTTTTATGCCTAAAATCCACAAACATCTGTACCAAGACTATTATATGTTTATAGAACCCAAGACTACCAGCTCAGGGATGGTTCCACCCACAAGGGGTCCTCCCCCATTGATCACTAATTGAGAAAAATGCCTTACAGCTGGATCTGATGGAGGCATTTTCTCAACTGAAGCTCAATCCTCTGTGATAACTCCAGCTTATGTCAAGTTGACACAAAACCAACCAGTACACCAGGTAAGAGTTACCTAATCTGACCTAGGCCTTCCCATTCCATCTAGGCCTTAATATTTTACCTAGACCTTAACAGCCAACAGCTTTGCCCTCTGAGCCACCGTACACACATGCATGTATAGATGGATGAATATCTTTTTCTGTGTTTATTCATGTAGGAGAGACAAAGTCTCTCTACATGTTGCCAAAACATACTAGACAGTTCAGGCAGGCCAGCCTCTCAAGTAAGTCCTGCCTCTGCCTCTGCCTCTGCCTCTGCCTCTGCCTCTGCCTCTGCCTCTGTTTGTCAGTGTGTGTGTGTGTGTGTGTGTGTGTGTGTGTGTGTGTGTATGTGTGTCTATATCTGTATCTGTATCTGTGTGTATCTGTATCTGTGTGTGTGTGTCTGTCTGTCTGTGCCCCAGCCCATGGGGATTTGACGAGACCCTAGGGAAGGGGGCGAAAAAATGAAGGGACAAGAGACACAAGAACTGAGAGCAAGTCTGGGGTTCTGATTAAGCTCTGAAACTTTAATTTCAGGTGCAGGTTATAAAGACACAGCAAACCAGGAAGTCTGGGTGAGGGTCACTGCTTAGGGCTATCCCACTATTGAATGCTTATTGCCCAGATCATCCCACTGTCATATGTTTATTGCCTAGACAATTCCATTGTCATAACTGGCACCCAGAAAATGCCAGACTTTCTTTAAGTTCCTGGGACCTGAGACCCATGAACGTCCTTTCTTAACCTTGTACTGACTAGGCTTTCCAGAACAGCAGGTAATTTCCTGAGGTTCTCTTAGAACAGCAGGTAATTTCCTGAGGTTCTCTTAGAACAGCAGGTAATTTCCTGAGGTTCTCTTAGAACAGCAGGTAATTTCCTGGGTTTGGCTCCCAGCATCTCCTCCCTTTTAACAATTTTAAATGAGGCTGGTGGACAAATTCAGACGTTAAGAAATCCGAGTGGGCATTGACCAGAGGGGGAAAGCATTGACCTGATCCTCCAAGTATCATTTGTAATGGTGTCTTTTTGGGGAGGAGAGGGTTATTTGTCTCAGGAGCCATGTAGGATATCGAGGGTCCTAGTTGGCTGCTTTGAGACACAAGAAATCAACACCAACCTCTATGCAATCAGGTTTGCTTTTTGGGGGACTCAGAAACAGACAATTTGGGTCCTCCCCTGCGGTACCTTGTCATGCACCCCTGGCAGATACCCACATTGTGTTTGTGCCATGCCAAACCAATGTGCATAGATCTGAGTTCTATGCAGCTCCTAAAGGAGATATGTCATTGCAAGGCTCAGCCAAGCCTCTATCAGCCAAATCAAGTCTATGATAATGTACTTGTAGGGGTTTAGATGCCAAGGAGTCAATTTGTTGTTTTACAAAGCCAGTGAGTCTTTTAAGGATAAAAGATCCTAATGATAACAATACTAGCAGACCAACTACTGGTCCAAGAAAAGGGAGAAGGTAAGGCAGGATCCCATTCCAAGCGCTCCATATGGGGTTGTTAAAAGTTCTTGACACCTCTTTTCCAATTCCTCCTGATGTTTTCAGATCTGGTCTCGAACGATTCCAGATTTGTTTGTGTAAAAGCAATACTTTTCCTGCAAAACTAAGCAGATACCTCCTTTGTCTGCAGTTAGCAAATCAAGGCCACGTCTATTTTGTAGGACCACTTTTGTCAGAGAGTCTACCTGATCTTGTAGGTCTCTGACAGACTGATAAACCATGTTGACATCTTCTATCAATTGTTGGGATAACTTATTATAAGTGTCCATAGCAATTTCAATGCCAGTCGAATCAGTGGCAAGTACCCCAGAGATTCCAAGCCCAATCAAGAGGGGAATAAATTGAATAGCTCTTTTATGCCTAGGAAAAAATGTATCGAATCTAGGCAAAGGGACAGGTTGTTCCCCAGGGATAATTTCAACATCTGGTAAGAGTACTTCAGAAGGTAAGAGCTAATACAGTTCACAGGGAGAAAAGAATATGCCATATTATCTCCACACACAAATACTTTTCCTTTGTCTAAAAGTATGGGATCAGAAGTAGTAATGAGATGACTGCAGGAGGCAAAGGTTGCCAACCCAAGATCTACATCAAAGGAATTATTTTTAAAAGGGCTGAAAAAGCATGTACATGTATTAAAACCAGTGGGCACCACTTTAAAAGGTCTTAAATAACTGCAATTATTTTTCGAGTAAGAGATCAAGGCATCGTTAAACAAAGGAACCACCAGGGGCCAGGAGGCTCCTAGGGCAAGGCACAACCAGCAGTTACTGGCTAGGGAGGGGTTGGTAGAGTCCAGGGCAGCATGTGTGGCAGCAAGGATCTCAGTAGTTTGGGGGTCTATATCAATGCCTCTTGGTTTTGGCAGCAAAAGAGGATGATAATGAAGGCAAGGCAGAAGTCTATCAATTTGATCTTGGATTCATTTCTGAACTTGTAATTCCCGAACCTGGTCAGTAGGGCCACCCCATCTGACATGAGTGCAGGAGCAACCTGCGGCCAGCAAGCAAGTTTGCCTGGTAGAGCAAGGCAAGAGGCTCGTATATACTTTGAAGTACATGCCTCTGGGCCTACCACTTGAGTGTTAGAGGACCAGTCTCCACCTATTGGGATGCTCATGTTTGTTTGGGTTCTCAAGGGAATAGCAACAAAATAGGGTACATTGTTCTTAGTGCACTCGTTAAATTCAGCATAGCAGGTGGCATGCATCTGATCAACACAGGTGTAATTTGTGGGGCAAGTACCGTCTGACCACAAGGCAGGCAGAGGTTTTGGTTTGTGTACACAGTCCCAACATTGGCTCAATCCTCCATTATGGGCATTAATAATATACAAATAGGCAGTCTTATCTCCACAGTCAACAGTTGCTGTGTATTTACTTGTAAAGTGTCCGTTTCCCCCTCTACAATCACAAGGATTACCATACAGTGTCTTCATAAGCTGATTTCTGTCAATCGGTTGATCAAGGCAGCCTTCAGTGTTCATCATCATCAGTAGTAATTTGAGGAAAATTAGCACTTCCATCTTCTTTTGCTGTTTCTGCAAGGGAAGGGGAGAAGGATCTCAGGGGGACTCTTCCCTGGATTATTAATTATCATCAGGGGCCTTTTGTGGGAGGATCTTAAAGAAGCATCTATCTGTTTTACCAATCTTTCTGGCAGCCATCTAGCCGTACCTTCTTTGGCATCGAACAGACACATTGATCCTCGGAACCATATAAGAACTGGGTCTGGGCCATTCCATATAAAAGTAAGAGGGTCTTTCCACATAACTGTGACATAATTTTTATTAGTCGCAGCATGCCAGAGGCGATCAGTAGCAGATTTGCCATGAGCATCCAGATTTAGAAAATTGAGAACAAACAAGGCATGATGGAGAGTATTTCTAGGTGACCCTTTCTGGGGGATATAACTCCCCCTTCTTTAATTTATGTAGAGTATTCTTATAGTCTGGTGGGCACGTTCAACAATGCCCTGTCCTTGAGGATTATAAGGAATGCTGGTAATATGTCTGATTTGTAATTGATGGCAAAACTCTTGAAAATTTTTTCCCGTGTACCCAGGACCATTGTCAGTCTTAATAATCTTAGGCTTACTCATGATGGAGAGACAGTTCAAAATGTGGGCTATAACATTTTTAGAAGCCTCTCCGGCATGTAAAGTAGCAAAAATAAATCCACTAAGGGTGTCTATGGTCACATGGAGATATTTAAGATTGCCAAATTCAGGAATATGTGTGACATCCATTTGCCATATTTCATTTGGAATTAAACTTCTGGGATTAACACCAAGATGGGGGGTGGGCAAAAGTGTGACACAGGGGAGGCATTGTTTAACAATCTGGTGTGCCTGTTCATGGATGACCTTAAAAAGTAAATGAAGGGTCTGAGAATTTAAATGATGCAAGGCATGACTATTGTGGGCCTGTTCTACAGAGCATATCAACATTGGGAAGGTCAAGTGGGTGGCAGCATCTGCACAAGCATTTCCTCTAGAAAGGGGACCAGGCAAATCAGAATGAGCACGGAGATGTCCAACAAAAAAGAGGTGGCATTTAGAGGCAATCAATTTTTTTTTTTTTTTTTTTTTTTTTTTTGGTTTTTCAAGACAGGGTTTCTCTGTGTAGCCCTGGCTGTCCTGGGACTCACTCTGTAGACCAGGCTGGCCTCGAAATCAGAAATCTGCCTGCCTCTGCCTCCCAAGTGTTGGGATCACAGGGATGCGCCACTACTGCCCGGCGAGGCAATCAATTTTTGAAGCTGAGAAAAAAGAGGGGCGGCATTTGGGGAGGGTCTAATATATGGGACTGTCTCAAGAGTGGGAACAGAGTGAGCAATATAGGCACTGTCAGTATACAAATTAAAAGGGCAATTTATCAATAACTGAAAAACCTTTATTACTGCAAAAAGTTCTACAATTTGGGACGATTTAAAGGGGGAACAAATAGGGGTAACCTGTCCATCTATGACGTAAGCCGCCATTCCATTAGAGGAACCATCAGTAAACACCAAACAAGCATTTGATATCGGTTGAGGGGAGGTAAACTTCGGGAAAATAAAGGGATGAATCTTAGCAAATTGAAGCAATTTACCAGCAGGGTAATGATTATTAATTACTCCTAAGAAGGAGGAGCAAGCTATGGGTCACTCATCTGTGGTTTGCATGAGCCAATCTAGTTGATTTTTAGAATATGGTATAATTATTTTATCAGAATCTTTTCCAAAGAAACTGGCAACTCTGTTCATGTCCTAAGAGAATAAGCTTAGCAACCAGGGAGGTATAAGGGGTGTGTACTTTAGTGGGGGAAGCTGAAAGGTGAACCCAGAGAAGAGGGCCATGTTGCTAAAACACTCCTGTAGGTGTATGCGAGGTGGCCCAAATAACGAACAGGAGTGGTGTTTCATAAGAGATAAAGGAAACTCCCTGTTCTTGGATGGCTTTTTCCACCAACCGTAAGGCACATGTAGCTGCAGGGGTCAAGGAACTGGGGAGGAAGGATTGGAATCCCCCTTAAGAACATCAAAAAGTGGCTTAAGCTCCCCAGTAGTAAGTTTAAGATAAGGTCTGATCCAATTTATATCACCTAACAATTTTTGAAAATCATTAAGTGTTTTCAAATGGCCTACTTGGAGCTGGAGTTTTTGGATGACAATTTTCTGGTGGCACAGCTCAAAGCCTAAATAAAAATAAAGATCCTGTAGCTGAATTTTATCAGGGGCGACCTGGAGTCCTCTATCTGCCAGCTTTTGTGATAGTTCTTGACAACAGTAAAGTAATTGGGTACCATTGGGCCCCACCAGAAGAATATCATCTGTGTAATGGACAATGTAAATGGAGGGTCATACTTTACGAAATGGATCAACCACTTGTGCCACAAATTTTTGACATAATGTTGGGCTGTTAGCCATGCCCTGGGGTAGGACCAGCCACTGGAAACGTGGCATAGGCCCTTTGAAGTTGGTTACTGGTAGGCTAAAGGCAAACCGCTGTCTATCTTCAGGGTGTAAGGGAATGGTAAAAAAAACATCTTTGAGGTCTATTATTATCTTAAAGAATCCAGCAGGAATGACCACAGGAGTGGGCAATCCAGGTTGTAATGCCCCAATAGTAAGCATAGTTTTATTAATTTCTCTCAAATCTTGTAACAGTCTCCACTTGCCAGATTTTTTCTTAATAACAAAGATAGGTGTGTTCCAAGGGGAGGTGATGGGTTCTAAATGGCCAGCAGCAAGTTGTTCCTGTACTAACGTTGTTGCTGCAGCCAGTTTTTCTGAGGTTAATGGCCATTGACTAACCCACACGACTTCATTTGTAATTTTGTCTGCATAGGGTACAGGGATGTCAACAGCCATTAGGGTAAATTTTGAGCACCAAGTCCCAGGTGGTTAAATTTTTCAGTCACTGAGATGGGCTCTTTTATTCTTTGCGAATGTTTTCCTAGCCCTTGTTCAGGTTGAAATCCTGTTTTAACATTTGATGAGCAACTATCTCATTAGTGCTACACAAGTCTCTGCCCCATAGATTAATGGGTAAGTTAGGCACAACATAAGGCTCTACTGTACCAGAATTGCCTTCTTCATCTACCCATGTATGGACCTTAGAGCTTTGTTGGGGATTAGAGGTTTGCCCAATGCCTTTAAATGTGTTACTGAGGCTGTCAGGAGCCAGGAAGGAGGCCAGTTTTGTTGTGAGATAATCATGGCATCGCCTCCAGTGTCTATAAGGCCTTCAAAGGCTTTTCCCTCTAATTTTAATTTAAGAAGGCGTCTATCTTGGGTAATTTGCTGGACCCAATAAGCATCAGATGGACCTAGGTTATTAGAGCTCCTACACTCTCGGAGGAATCTTTGATTAGGATGTTTAAGGGGGACTAAAAGCAATTGAGCAATTCTCTGTCCTGATTTAACAGTCACGGGACCAGAGGTGGACAAGGCCAGGCTCTTTATTTCACCTGTATAATCATTATCAATCACTCTGGGGGAGATATTTAAACCCCTGAGAATGGAACTTGCACACCCAAGGAGAAGTCCAAAGGTATTAGGGGACAAGGAGCCAAAGACCCCAGTGTGTAGGACTTGTGTCCCCATCTCAGGTGTTAATATTGTATCGGTGGAGGAACAGAGGTCCAGTCCTGTGCTGTCTGCGGTTGCTCGGTGGAGGGAGACAACACTTGAGGCTGAGGAGTTAATATTTGAGGGACAAACCTGATAGCCCCAGGGTTTTGTCTCAGGTTTGGGGTCAGGAGATGGCCCCTCTGGGGGTTTCCCTGCTTCTGAGGCAAGGTATTATTTTGTATTTGTGCCTTGAAACAGCACTCTGAAGCCCAATGCCTCCCTCGATGGCAGCAGGGACACAAGGAGTCAGGGGATGTCTGTCTGTTTTTTTAATTTCTTGTTCTGTGAATGTATTGGCAGCAGAATTTTGACCCCAGAAAGTTTTTATTTTTTGATTTCTTGTTAGTTTATTGTCTATGTATGTATGTATGTATGTATGTATGTATGTATGCACGTTTGCTTCTATGTGTGTAATTACTGACTGACAGACTGACTGACTGACGATTACTTACTTAGATTTTATTAATTTGAAACAGGGTTTCTTGGGAAAAAATGTTTTCTATCTACACAAGCAATCGTAATTTGTTAGAGTGTCGCCTTTGTGAAGTTTGGATTTGGTTTTGTTTTATTAAGGAGGTTTTACATAGTATTATCTCCAAAGAGGAACCTACAGCCTTTTTGTGCAGTCAGTTGTTGCTCACTTTAAATTTGTTTGTTTGTTTGTTTTGTTTATTTCAGAACCCAGTGAGGGCCTGTAACAGGTCTAAACACAGCTCTCAGAGTAGGAAATGGATAGAAGTCTGAAGTCACTAGCACACATGTCATCTCCAAGTGACAACCACAGGAGAAGGGAATATTGTTCTTTCTCCAATGGAGACTCAACTGGGTATATATATCGACCAAACTTAAGGGCAGGCTTGGGGTAGATCTGGGTGGATGGGGATGAAGGAGCTAGGAGGAGTTTGGGGATGGGAAACTATGATTTGTATTGTATATGTAATATTGTATAGAAAATACAATTTGTAATATATTTAAAAAAAGAAAAGAAAGCCCTCTACCAAAGGAAAAAAATGACAAGCAAAACTTTTTTCTCTGCATATCCAACTACCCCCAGCTAGCAAGGTAGTGTGCAATTCTGTCCCAGTTGGGAGGTTAAGAAAAGGGGAAACAACTATATGGTTACCTGATATATATATATCTTGCTATAGCTAGCTAGCTAGCTAGAGATATATATATTAAAAGAAAAGAAGTGGATAGATGGACATTGATGGTGGTTGTGGCCTGGTATTTTGAGATGTTCAATTGCTTCACAAGTTTGTTTTCTTTTATTTTTTAAAGATTTAGTTACTTTTTATTTATATGAGTACATACTGCAGCTATCTTCAGACATACACTAGAAGAGTGCATCGAATCACATTACTAATGGTTCTGAGCCACCATGTGGTTGCTGGGAATTAAACTTAGGACCTTAGCAGTCAGTGCTCTTAACCACTGAGCCATCTCTTCAGCCCTTCACAGGCTTTATTTTATTGAACATTCAGTAGAAATCATGTAAATATTCTCCCAATTCACCCTTAGAAATCCCTGAGCCTATTGTTTTCTTCAGTCAGTCACCTAGAGCCAGAGCAATAAGGATAGACCTGAAAGGACAGTGAATTCTCAGACATACACACTGGAATCCTCTCTCACTGATTGATTTTGTGCAGAAAACTTGCCTCTGGAGTGACATGGCAGGGACTTGCAGATCCCTGCCCCTATTCACCCTGCTACACACACACACACACACACACACACACACACACGCAGGGAGAAGGCAGTGTGGGGTGACGGGAGGTGGAGGTGTTGAGAGAGAATTTAGATAGCTCAAACAAATAAATAACTGGAATAGAAATTGGGAGAGAAAGGGAAATCATGTCGCACAAGCAAGCAAGCAATCAAGCAAGCTGGAAAAACCAAAGGAAACAAAACAAAACACACAAGCAGACAAACAAAAACAAAACAAAACAAAAAAAGAATGTCTGTAAAGTTTGGCCTAAAAAAGCAAAGCAAAGCAAGCTCACATACATTCCACAACAGATGATGGCCCTGATAGCATTTTTGGAACAACTTTAAAAAAAGAAAAAAGGGGGGGATTCCACTCTTTCGGCGTGTCTAAGAGAGAGCAACAGTGTATTCATATACATAAAATAAATAAATAAATCTTTAAAAAGTAGACTCAGGAGCAACATCAGGCAGACCTCCAAGACAACCGGTTCCTTTGCTTTATTTTCTTCTTAGTGTGTTCATTTGTTTGGATTGTGAGTCAAGAGTCAAGGTCACACAGGAAAGAAATACCCTGTGATTGGTCGATCACCACCCTCTGAATTCTTTTCCTTGCAAACCCCCCATACTTGTTATCCTCTAGATGACAGGGATGTAAATCCAATTTACATGTGGAGAATTTTAAGGAAGCTCTTCTGATCTAGAAGGTATCCTTGAAATAAAATCACAAGAAGCATTTGTTTTGAAATATTGGAAAATAAAGTGTATGTGTGGATTTACAGACAGGAAAGCAAAACAAACAAAAACAAAAACAAAAAGAAAAAGAAAAACAGAAACAAAGAAACAAAACCAAACTCATGTGACCATAGAGATCCTAAGGCAGAGTAGTAACTGAGGCCGGTTTGTATTGTTTAGGCTTCTATTTGGTTGGGGGTGGGGGTGTCTTCTTCCTACACTCCTCTTGTATGAGCTAGAGGTTACTTAAGCTTACACAAAATAGTCCATTCTTTAGATTGATTCCAGGAAGAAGAAAGACAAACACACACACACACACACCACACACACACACACACACACAAGAGAGAGAGAGAGAGAGAAGAGAGAGAGAGAGAGAGAGAGAGAGATCTTAATTGTAATATTCAATTAGAGCTGGTTTGTGAGAGGAAAACTTCTATGAATGAGTAGTGCTGGAATTAAAGTTGTGTGCACCACCAGGACCAGCTGAATTTCTGAAAAGAAAAAAGAAGAAGAGAGGAGGAGGAGGAGGAGGAGGAGGAGGAGGAGGAGGAGGAGGAGGAGGAGGAGGAGAAAGACAAGAAAGGAAAGAAAAAACTGCTTTCTATATACACAAACAGTTGTAATTTGCAACAGTTTCCCCCTTGTGTAGTTCGAATTTGACTTTGGTTTATTAAGGAAGTTTCACACAGTATTATCTTCAAAGAGGAGCCAACAGCATCTTTGTGTGCAGTCAGTTGTCATCACAACCACCACCACCAAAAAAAATCTGACAGCAAAACTTTAGTGACTGCAAGTGTTCCTTGTCTGAATATTCAACCACTCCCAGCTAGGTTGGTGTGCAATTCTGTCCCAGTTGTCCTATGGAGGTTAAGGAAAGGGGAAACCACCTACCTATACAGTTCTGTGACACCACCATCCATCAATAATACTAGGTAGACTTTTAAACATAACTGCTCTCAGGTCAGTCCTGGACACTCATTCCGTAAACCCTGTAGGGTAAGCCTGACAAATTCATCCATCCTGGAGGCTGTGCTTGCTTACTTCATTAAGACCCAAACAAACTTTGGTTGGTGTCTAAATAAATAAATAAATAAGGGAAAAAAAATAGGGGGGGTTACACACCCCTGTGGGGAGGGGGTAGCTGGGGGCATTGTGGGAGAATTTAGGCAGTTTTAAACAAATAAAAAAAACGGGAAACTTCATTCATTCTTTCCATTATTTTTTTTTAATTGCATGTACATGGAAGAGGGAAAATGGTAGGGAGGGGGGGCCATTTTTCCCTGCGGGATGAAAGTCCATCCCTTGGGGAAGGAATTTCCTTTAATTTGTAGTCTTGTTCTACCCCCATTGATTCCCAAAGGTACCCTCACAGACAAAAAGGAAACCAAGTCAAGCAGAAGCAACCAAAGTCTGTAATTGTTTGCCCGTGAAAGAAGCAGAAGCAAGGAAGCAAGCAATAAAGCTCATATTCATTCCACAAAGGCTGATAGCTTGCCAGCTTGGTCTACAGAGTAAAAACAAGTAGAAGGAAAAAGAAAGAAGAAAGAAAGAAAGAAAGAAAGAAAAGAAAGAAAGAAAGAAAGAAAGAAATCTTTGTTAGAACATTTTTGAGTTTTAAGGAACATTGCAAGGCTTGACATTCAAACCCTCTGGTTCACTAGCATCTCCCTCACAAATCTCTCAGACAATCTTCCCAATGCAATGCCTATCTCCTCCTCCATGATTGCCCCTGACTCCTCACTGTGGTATGTGTTCCACAACACAACCATCTGTGGAGGATTGAATAGAGACAGCTAGGGCTACAAAATAAAGATAGCAAGACAGACAGACAGAGTCCCAAAATGAATCCCCCCAAAATGGAAGGCCGGATGGAGGGAGACAGAAGATACGTGATCAAGAGCAGCCCCACAAACATCCAAATCGGAGATCAAAGAAACCTCCCAAACCATCAGCCAACTAATTGGTCTTCTTTAAAATGAAAAAAAGAAAAGGGCCAATTGGTTGATCTTGTTCTATCATTTGATTAAAAACCAAAAACACCGAAAAAGTCTGCTGTGGAATTCCAAGGAAAAGGAAAAGGAAAAGGAAAAGGAAAAGGAGAAGGACCCTTTTTGTTAACCCTAGAAAACTCAAATTTTAAAGCAATCAAGTATCTTACATATTAGATTTTAATGAAAGGGACAACTGGTCGACCTCATATTATAGTTACGGAAAAAAAAAGTGTCCAGATATATATATTTTAATTTTATATACATAAGAATACTGGTGCAACTCCTGTTATTTGTTAAAGGACAACTGATTGACCTCATATTTAAGAAAAAAAAAGTGTGTGTATATATAGATGTGTGTAAAAAATACACACACACACATTATTTTTAAGGACAATAGTCTGTTAAACAAGACAACTGGTTGACCTCCCATTATTAAATTTTTTTAAATTTTGGAAAAAAAAAAAAAAAAACAGTCCAAACAACTGGTCTCACATTTTAAATAAAAAAAAAAAAAAACAAAAGGAGGGAGGGGGAGAGGGGAGAGGAGGGGAGAGGAGGGAGAGGGAGAGGGGAGAGGGGGAGGGAGGGGAGGGGGAGAGGGGAGAGGGGGAGGGAGAGGGGAGGGGGGAGAGGGGAGGGGAGAGGGGAGAGGGGAGAGGGGAGAGGGGAGAGGGGAGGGGAGAGGGGAGAGGGGGAGGGGAGGGGGAGAGGGGAGAGGGGGGGAGGGGAGAGGGGAGAGGGGAGAGGGGAGAGGGGGGAGGGAGGGGAGAGGGGGAGAGGAGGGGAGAGGGGAGAGAGGGAGAGGGGGAGAGGGGAGAGGAGGGGAGAGAGGGGAGAGGGGAGAGGGGAGAGGGGAGAGGGGAGAGGGAGAGGGGAGAGGGGAGAGGGAGAGGGGAGGGGGGAGAGGGAGAGGGGAGAGGGGGAGAGGGGAGAGGGGAGGGGAGAGGGGAGGGGGAGAGGGGAGGGGAGAGGGAGGAGGAGAGAGAGGAACAAACACTCTCTCCAGATAGACCCATCAGTGAATGCTTTTGATTTCAATACAAAGGGGACAACTGGTCAACCAAATATATATGTATTTATATATTTATACACACACACACATTAAAGGGGACCAACTGATTGACACATATTCAAGGAAACACACACACACAACACACACACCACACACACACACACATACACACACACACATATTACTTTTAAAAACAATAGTCTTTTAAACAAGACAACTGGTCGACCAGACATTATAATTTAAATTAAAAAAAAAAAGTGTAAGCCTTTAATCCCAGCACTTGGGAGGCAGAGGCAGGTGGATTTCTGAGTTCGAGGTCAGCCTGTCTACAGAGTGAGTTCCAGGAAGTACACAGAGAAACCTGCGAAAAACCAAAAAAAAAAAACAAAAAACAAAAAGCAAAACAAAACAAAACAAAAACAAAACAAAAAAAAGAACACACATTGGACACATGCACATGATCCCCCCCCTCCCCTTCTGAGAGGTGAAGGCGCATTTATTTTTTTTCCAATTTGCTTTTAACCATTTTAATTACGGTCAGTTCTAGGTCGAGGACCGGTCCAACAATAGCACGCAAAACCGCGAAAAGCCAGAAGTAACACCCCAACACAAAATGCTGTTTACAAAACAAGATCACCGATTGGACGACATCGCAGCCTGTTTCCCCCCTGTGCTAGTCACAGTCAAGGTTCAGTTCAGCCATTGTTTTTGTTTAACTAGCTAAGACTGGCAATGATCCTCAGAACACGATACATTGTTAGGTTCCCTCGATCCAATTCCTGCCAGCTAGCCAGCATCCCCAAAGCTAGTCTCACAGTTATAACTCACGTGGTATACATGGGTATGAGTCATGGGTGTACACAGACGTAGATCACCACACCAATGGTTCACCATTCATCGGTCAACTGTTGAAGGACTGACACTAAGGGGAAATGTGACAGCATGAGATGTTTCAATATGCATTGTCTGAGGCATCATGGTGTTGCACGTGGCTGTATGTGTTTGTATAGCATTGTGCATTGTGTGTGCCTGTGTGTGCACCTGCCACTGTGTGTGGCGTCTGTGATTGTGTGCCTGTGCGTGCATGTGTTTGTGTGGGTGCATGTCTGCGTCGTGTGTGTTTGTTGTGCTGCGCGGCGGTGCGCGGTGTGCTTGTGCTGTGTTGGTGTGTCTGTGTGTGTTGTGCTGTGTGTGTGTGTGTGTGTGTCATGATTGACAGCTTGAGCCCCTCCCCTCACCACAGGCCGACATCATGGCGTGGCACCCCCTCCCCCTGCTTTGGTTGGGTGGGAGTGGCCAGCGACCGTCCTCTTTGTGTTTTCAATGCAGAATGGAAACTTCAATATAAAACTAGTTAATATTAAATTGTAAATTTCAATATTGGACTAGCTAATATTAAATTAAGAATTTCAATAAAAGACTAGTTTTAATATTAAATTGGGAATTTCAACATAGTACTAGTTAATATTAAACTGGGAATTTCAATATATGACTAGTTATATGGAAATTTCAATATACTACTAGTTAATATTAAATTTCAAATTTCAGTATAGGAGTAATTAATACTAAATTGCAGTATTCAATATAGGACTAGATTTGAGAGGATGGTTTTCAGCTGACAATTCATTCTAAAGCCAGGAAAAAAAGCCAGGTTCAGAACTAAGTCTTTTAGTTAGGGGAGATGACATAAGTTCTAGTTAGTTAACAAAAACGACGGACTGGCTGTTAGGTCTATCTTGTAGTTTAACAACTACAATATGGTAATACAGTTGTGTTCAATTTATATCTGGAAGAAAAGAGTCTTTTAATGGGACAGAAAGGGGGACGTGTTATGGATATCCCCGGGTTTGTATTTTGACACTAATTCCTTTTTCCTGGGAAGGGCTGCAGAGGAGGTGTGAGTCATTACACAGGTGACTTCTAGTGAAACTTCTGCCCACCTTAATTTGTAAAATAAAGGCTGGAGCCAGCGATTGAGCAGAAGAAGGGGAGGTGGAGAAATAAAGGTTGGAGGAAGATAGTGGAGGAGGTAGACAACGACGAAGGAGAGGACGACAGGGAAGCAGGAGGTAGAAGGACAGGGTCTGGAAAATCCTCAAGTTATAAGGGTCTCATAGCTGGGGAACAGAGTAGTATTGGGGTATCTGCCCAATCTAGGCCTACAGAATATATTCATAATTACTGAGTTGTGTTTTCACTGACTGGTCATATTTGGGTTGGAGATTCAAATATCTTCCACTACAGAATGCTAACTGATATGATATTGCAATTTACAGTTGAATGTTAACAGGTCGTATATTGCAATTTACAATTAAACTAGTCCTATATTGAAATTTACAACTTAATGTTAACTGGTCCTATACTGCAACTTACAATTGAAAGTTAGCTGGTCCTATATTGCAATTTACAATTTAATGTTAACTAGTTGTATACAGAAAATTTCAATTTAATGTTAACTGGTCCTATATTGCAATTTATAATTTAATATTAACTAGTCCCATATTGCAAGTTACAATTTAATATTAACTAGTCACATATTGCAATTTACAATTTAATGTTAACTGGTCCTATATTGCATTTTACAATTTAATCTTAACTAGTCTAAGCCTAGCTCCACTCTCTAGTCTAATCCCAAACAAGACTAGAGTTTCCAAGTTACACCCTAAACAACACCATGGTCTTCAGGTTATTCCCCCAACAAACCTGCACCACGGGTTACAGGCCCATGCCTAACAACTACTAATGCAGAGGGGAGGTGAAGTTATGTGACTCCCAGCACCAGCCAATTATGTTAAAGGCCACAGCAGCTTTCCAATTAGATGCTTGTACACATTCTCCCTGCTTGCTGCTTCCAATAAAGCCTTCCCTGATAGACATTTGGGGCTCCACCACCACCAAAACAGTCTTGGCTGATGCTAGTGCATAGGGAATGGGAGCAAGCTAGCTCAAATAGAATAAAGACCCTGCTGTGAGTGGCATCAGATCGGCTCTCCTGTGTGTCTTTTTGGGTATCACTAACATTTCCCTGTCACAACATGTTCAATTTCTACTAAGATGGAATAGCAGGCCAAGATATTTCTTCTCAAGGGAAAACAGTTGGATAGAGTTGATGGTAGCGCCTTGCTCCAATATTCAGAATCTATGATTCACAATAAACACCTGCTAAAGGCTCCAAACAACATTCCTATCTAACCATGAAAGTGGTAGAACAGCCTACACAGCAGCCTGGTCCTGTGAAAAAAACGAATAATAACCCTGTCTTGAAAAACTAATAATAATAACCAAAATTTAGTAGTCTTCCTTTTTTTTTTTTTTGAGACAGGGTTTCTCTGTATAGCCCTGGCTGTCCTGGAACTCACTCTGTAGACCAGGCTGGCCTCAAACTCAGAAATCTGCCTGCCTTTGCCTCCCAAGTGCTGGGATTAAATGCGTGTGCCACCACTGCCTGGCAGACTACTAAATTTTGGTTGGATTTATTTTCCGGCCTAGGTCAATTCTACATAATGTGCACTTTAGAGCACTAATATCGTATTTTATGGAAGACACCCATGATCAAGATCCCTTCTAAGTTAATGACACAGAAAATGATGAAATACAGATGCAAATAGAAAACCCAAAGGCTAAACTTTATTTCCCCACACAGAGAATTATTTTAATATTTTATTAGTGATTCTCCTTGTTTTCCCAATGTAGAAAAAAATTGAATCACTATTAATGGAAAAAATAAGATAGTTCATGTTAAAGTCAAATTTAAACAATATCTATCTACACATACAAACTTACAGAAAGTTATATACAAAGAATCCAATCCAAGGAAGTTAACAATACACATGAAAACACAGCTAGTAAATAATCTCGTATTATCTGCAAAAGAAAGGAAAGCACACAAATACCCCAACACCAGAACCACCACCAGCAGCAACAACAAAATACAAGGAGTTAACATTCACTGTTCATTGACTCTCAGCATCAATGACCACAGTTCACCAATAAAAAAACAAAGGCTAACAGAATGGATGCTAATAAAAGTCTATTCTTCAACTGCATACAAGAAATATAGCTCAACATCAAGAATAGGCATTAATTCAAGGTAAAGGAATGTAAAAATATATTCCAAGCAAATGGACCAAAGGAGTAAGCTGGTGTAGTCATTTTAAAATATAGCAAAATAGATTTTAAACAAAATTGATCAAAAGAATTGGAGAAAGACACTACAAATTCCTTAAAGGAAAAAACAATCACCAAAGATGACATTTCAAGTTTTAACATCTATGCCTTAAACACATGGTCACCAATCTTTATAAAAGAAAGTGTTTTAAAACTAAAATCACACAACACTCATACACTTATATTCCAAGATTTCAATACCCCATTCTCACCAGTGGACAAATTCTCCAGACAAAAAAACGAAACAAAACAAAACAAAAAACAGAGAAATCTTCCAGCTGACAATATGAACATGATACTTAGAGAACATTCTACCGAAATATAGGAGAATATGCCTTCTGCTCAGCACCTCATGAAACTTACTTGTAAACCGAACACATATTCAGACACATTGCCAGCCTCAATACATACAAGAAAATTGAAATAACACCATGAATCCTATCAGACCACCATGGATTACAGCTAGATATCAACGAAACAAGAAAGAACACAAAGCTTACAAACTCATGGAAGCTGAATACCTCACTATGAATGAAAAATAGCTTAAGACAAACATAAAGGAAGAAATTAGAGACTTTCTAGAATTTAATGCAAGTGGAATATGCAACATGCAGAATCTTATGGAACACAAAGAAAATGAAAGTGGTGATAAGAAGAAAGTTCATTGCACAAAATGCGTACATGAAAAATTTGGAGAGCTCTCATACTGGCAATTTAACAGCACGCTTTAAATTCTAGCACAGAAAGAAGTGAGCAATGAAAACAGGGATTAGACATCAGAAAATTATCAAATTGGGGGTTGATATCAACAAAATAGAAAGAGAAGAATGCAAAGAATTAATGAAACATGGAGTTGGTCCTTTGAGCCTTTTATTAGACAAGATAGTCAAACCCTTATTAAAAGATGGAGAATATCAAACTTAAGGAAATCTAAAATGAAAATGGGGACAAAATAACAGACAATGAAGAAATCTAAAGAATGGTAATGACATATTTTTTAAAAGCCTCAACTCCATCAAACTGAGATTTCTAAAAATAATGGAAAATTTCCTCAATAGGTTCCTCTTACCAAAGTCAAGTCAAACTAAGATAAACAACTTAAACTGTCTAAACATCTAGAAAAAGAGAAGTCATTACAAATCTGCCACCAAAAAGAGCCCAGGGCCATGAATTTTAAGATAGAATCCTACTGGACTTTCAAAGAGGAGTTCATGAGAACACTCCTCAAAGTATTCAACAATACAGAAAAAGAAACTTTAGTCAATTTGTTTTGTGAACCCATGGTTACTCAAATATCCAATCAATATAAAGACTCAGTAACAAACGAGAATTATAGACCAATTTTTCCTTAAAACCAAATATGCAAAAATACTTAATAAAAAAACTAATAAAATAGAAAACACATAAAGGATCATTCACCATGATCAATGAGGTAGGTTTCATTCAAGAGGTGCAGCGATGGTTCAACATAATGTAATTAAAGTGTAGGAAAAAAAAAGTTGTAATCTCTTAGATGATGAAAAATTCTCTGAAAATATTTAACCCCACTGTATGATAAAGTTCTTGGAGTGATTAAGGATACAAGGGACATACCTAAACATAATAATGTCACTTTACAGCAAGCCAAGAGCCAACATTAAATTAAATAAAGAGAATTTCTAATTAATTCCACTAACTCACAAACAAGACAAGGTGGTCTATTCTCTCCATATCTAGTTATTATACCATCTAAAAGTTTAGCTAGAGCAAAAAAACTGAAAGAGATGAAGGTAATGTAAATTAGAAAGGAGGAAATAAAATTATCTTTATTTGCAGATGATATAATAGTAAGCGTAAGTGAACCAAAACTTCCCAAAGGCAATTCCCAGAGCTGATAAACACTTTCAGCAAAGTTGTTGGATACATGATTAGCTAAAAAAGAAAAAGAAAAACCAGTGGCTTTCATATGTACAAATGAGTTTGCAAGTGCGAATAAAATAGAGACATCATAAAGTTTGAAATGATTGTTGACATTTGTCACATTTTTTTCTACACAATAAATAACCTTGAGTAACTCAATGTAAGTGTGTTGGGTAAGATCATACAAATTATTTGTTGTCACAGATTACTTTTGATATTATTGAAGGTGCTCAAAGACTACTGTAATATGCAAAGTCTTTAATAGACTGACTACTTACTAAAGAGTTTAGACTTCTATAAAGATACCAACCAGAAGGTACAAGACTTTAACACATTGACTACGTTTATGGGATTTCACAAATTATGGCTTTTCCTCATGGTTTCTAGGACTACTGACACATGCAAAGGCTTTACCACATTGCTTATTCAGTGTTTCTCTCCTGAATGCATTCTTTTTTGTTGATAAATACATGTGTTGTAAAAAGTTACTATATTGATTTCAATTATAAGATTTCTATCCAATATATGTTCTGCTATGTATTTGAAGATGATTGTGATATCTAAATGTTGGGAAGAAGCAAAAGAAACTTGTTCTAAGGACTGCCTTTTGTTACTAACCTGCATTTAATCATAAATTGAAACTCAGTTCAAGTCCCAGGTTATAAGGTACCAGTGTACTTAACAATATCTGACCAGCTTTCATTATTTATGTTTTGTTCCCCCTAAACACAATGGCTGTTCCTAACCATAATTTTTTTTATTGGAAATTTTATTTACATTTCAGATGTTCTCTCCTTACCCCATTTCCCCCCCCCCAGGAACTTCCTATCCCTTCCCCCCTCCTCCTGCCTCCACGTTGGTGTACCCCCACCCACCCTACCCCGTACCTCACCTCCCCACCCTCGAATACGCCCCCCCATGACATCCAGCCTTCATGGGACCAAGGATCTCTTCTCCCACTTATATATAGCTCCCTTGCATATATAGCTGGAGCCATGGGTCCCTCCCTAAGCGCTCCCAGGCTGGTCCTAACCATAATTTTTGTTACTGATGTTTTATTCTTCAAAATAAAATGCTTGTTCCTAACCACAAAAGAAAAAAAAAAAATGGGTGTGATAGGCTAGACCATGAAATCTACATTCTGTATCATTTGACATAGAGTAACAACTGAAGGAAATACTGATTGGAGGGAAATGTAGCTGTAACTTGGCACTGATATTTGTGGTTTTCATGTTTGGAATCTATATTACTTTCAGGCTCAGGGTGGGACTGGGGTGGGGTGATGCACCTAAGTTTCTGAGTATATTTTTGTGGTCCTGATTAATCAGCAGTGAATTGACTACATAAAATTCTTATCATTCTTACATTGTTCTGGTGTTTGAATTGTGTTGGATCTTAGTGGACCCCATAACATAAAGGCTTTACCACATTGCTAACATTCACAGAGTTTCTCTCCAGTATACATAGTTTCATAATGATGAAGGCTACAGAGGTATGCAAAGGCTTCATTACACTAAATATATTTATAAGGTTTCTCTCTAGTACATATTATTTCTTGATAATGAAGTCTACAGAATTGTGCAAAGGCTTGGCCATATTAAATGCACTCACAGGATGTCTGTCTTAGCGTTTCCATTACTATGAAAAGACTTCATAAATAAAACAACTCTTTTTTTTTTTTTTTTGGTTTTTTCAAGACAGGGTTTCTCTGTGTAGCCCTGGATGTCCTGGAACTCACTCTGTAGACAAGGCTGGCCTCGAACTCAGAAATCCGCCTGCCTCTGCCTCCCAAGTGCTGGGATTAAAGGTGTGTGCCACCACCGCCTGGCAAAACAACTCTTATAAAAACAAATATTTAATTGCAGCTGGCTTACAGTTTCAAGATTTAATCCTTTTTCATCATAGCAAGAAGCATGGCAAGCATGCAAGAAGACATGATGCTGGCAAAGAAGCTGACAGTTCTGCTTCTTGATCCAAAGGCAGTCAGGAAGAGACTGTCTGCCAGGGAGCCAAAAAGAGGGGCCATTCAGCACTGGGTGGAACTTCAAAGCCCACCCCCATAGTGATGCACTGCCTCCAAAAAAGCCACATCTCATAACTTCCTCCCACTCCCTGAGCCAAGCATATTTATACTACCACATTTCACTGCCTGGCCCCTTTATGCTTGTTCAAACACATGAATGTATGGGGACCATATTTAAAAATACTATAATTCAAAATACATGAGGTTCAAATTAAAAACTCCCCATCACCTATAACATTCTCAAAAATGTTAAAGAGTCCCAAGTTCAAAGTCTTTTTTGAGATTCATGCAAACATGTATCTGTAATTCCCTATATTTTCAAAAACAAATGCCACATCATATACATCCAAATTTACAGGATATACTTCACCATTCCTAATTGCCATTGTCAGGAAATACTGGGCCAAAAGAAGACCAAAAGCCAGCTGGGAAATCTCTAAACTCTGCATCTCCATGTCTGATGTCAAAGTGTTCTTCAGAACACCAACTCCTTCCTGCTTTGCTCACTGCAGCACAATTCTTTCTCTTTGGATGGTGTTATTCCCTGAAACTGTTTTCCTGAGCAGATACCCCCACAGCTTTGGAATCTCAAAATATTAGGGTTTCAAAGGTAACTTCAATATTACAGCTTCTTGTTCCAGTATCTAGGATCCATATACGATCATCTGCACTCCTCAAAAGAGATTGGTCACTTCACCAGCTCTTCCCTCTATAGCACTCTTGGTTCTGGTTGACTCCACTTTACTGATACTGCTGTTCTTTCTGCTCATCCCATGGGACTGACATCTTCAATATGCTGGGTTCTTCTGCTGCAACCAGGATTCACTGCGTTCCTCTATACACTCCCTTCACAGTACCAAGCCTTAGCTGCTGTGCATGACAGATTCATTTATGCCTTTGAAACCAAAGCCACCTGGGTAATTCTCACAGATGATCAACTCCAGGTGTACAACAAAGTACAACCATGGCTATCTCTGGAACACAGCTTCTTTGTCCTCTCAGAAAACACTTCCAAGAAGATTTCACCTCAGTGATGCCGATTTCTTCTTCATCACCACCAATTTTTAAACCAAAGCCAACCAGCATCAATTATCTCAGTAGTCCCTTCTATTCTTTCCTCTAAAAGCAGAGCCACATGGACAAAGCTAATGAGTTCTTCTGCTTGCTGGGGCTGGAACATGGCCCCTTCTATTACATTATCACCAGCTTTCTATTTTTCAACAACTTCACTGCTTAAGCTTGGCTGTCCCGGATCTTATTCAGTAGATTTACCTTGAATTCAGAAATCTGCATGACTCTGTCTCCTGAATGCTGGGATAAAAGGTGTGTAACACTATGCCTGTACCTAAGCTTTTCTTTACCTAAAACTTGTTCTGGATCAGGATGACTTTAACGAGAAATCTGCTTGACTCTCATCTCCTGGAATTTAAGGCATGTACCACCATGCCTAGACCTAAGTATATCCTTTTAGATTTTAAATTGAAAACCCAGTAATCACAATCTGTCCATTGTCAATTTGACACATACTTGTATCTTCTTATGTCCACATAAAAACAATAACCAGTTAATAATAATGCCTAACATTATACAGTTCTCATTCATATAACTTTGCATTCATATGTTTAGGTGGATGGAATCTTGCTATAACATCACCATTTCTTTAATACCATTGTGTATCTTTGATCACAGGATATAGCTTCATTCAACTTCCTGGTGAGACTTTCTCTTTGAACCTAACATTTTATATTTTTCCTTTCTAAGATTACTAAGCATGATCAAAACAATCACCATGAGAGAAAACACAGGCCAAAGGCTATGTTTGGCTTTCCTGAAACTTCCTTTCATAATGCAATTAACATAAGCCTCTTTACCTTCAGACGAAAGCAAAAGACAGCAACGTTCTTCAGCAAAACATTACAAAAACTATATACAAAGTTCAAACCACCCTTAGTACATGTGTTTCATGTTCCTACTAGCATGGCCCATTCAGTTCCACTTAATGCATATACAAATCCAAAGTCTAAAAATCCACATTGCTTCAAACAAAAAACAGGGTCAGGTCTACCAATAAGAATACTGAAGTCAGCCGGGCAGTGGTGGCTCACGCCTTTAATCCCAGGCTTGGGAGGCAGGAGGCAATCAGATTTCTGAGTTCGAGGCCAGCGTGGTTTACAGAGTAAGATCCAGGACAGCCAGGACTAGACAGAGAAACCCTATCTCGAAAAACCAAATAAATAAATAAATAAATAAATAAATAAATAAATAAATAAATAAATAATAATAATGGAGACTATAAAGTTGTGAAAAGTCTTTATCGCGTTGATTACATTCATGAAGTTTCTTTCCATTATCGGATCACTTATGTTTTTGAGATTAATTGGACAAACAAAGGCTTTAGCACATAGATTACATTCATAAAGTTTCTTTCAAATATCAGTTCTTTTATGTTTTTTGGAGACAAGAACTTTGTGCAAAGGCTTTTACCTCATTGATTACATTCATGAAGTTTCTCTCCAGTATGTGTTCTTATATGTCTTTGTAGATGACTGTGGGATCCAAAAGATTTACCACATTGATTACATTCATAAGATTTCTCTCCAGTATGGGTTATTTTATGATACTGAAGATGACTGGATCTTGCAAAGGCTTTACCACACTGATTACATTCATAAGGTTTCTCTCCAGTATGTGTTCTTTCATGTCTTTGGAGATTACTGGATCTTGCAAAGGCTTTACCACATTGATTACATTCATAAGGTTTCTCTCCAGTATGGGTTGTTTTTGATACTGGAGATGACTGGATTTTGCAAAGGCTTTACCACATTGATTGCATTCATAAGGTTTCTCTCCAGTATGTGTTCCCTTATGACACTGGAAACTACTGTGACATGAAAAGGCTTTACCACATTGATTACATTCATAATACTTCTCTCCAGTATGTGTTCTTTTATGATACCGGAGACCACTGTGATTTGAAAAGGCTTTACCACATTGATTACATTCATAAAGCTTCTCTCCAGTATGTGTTCTTTTATGACATTTGAGACCACTCTGATATGAAAAGGCTTTACCACATCGATTACATTCATAAGGTTTCTCTCCAGTATGTGTTCTTTTATGATGTTGGAGATGGCTGGATCTTGCAAAGGCTTTACCACAATGATTACATTTATGAGGTTTCTCTCCAGTATGTGTTCTCTTATGACGTTGGAGACTACTGTGAAATGAAAAGGCTTTACCACATTGACTGCATTCATGAGGTTTCTCTCCAGTATGTGTTCTTTTATGATACCAGAGACCACCCTGGTTTGAAAAGGCTTTACCACATTGATTGCATTCATGAGGTTTCACTCCAGTATGTGTTCTTTTATGATACTGGAAAAGACTGGATATTGCAAAGGCTTTGCCACATTGATTACATTCATAAGGTTTCTCTCCAGTATGTGTTCTTTTATGTCTTTGGAGATAACTGTGACACGGAAAGGCTTTACCACATTGATTACATTGATAAGGTTTCTCTACAGTATGTGTTCTTTTATGTCTTTGGAAATGACTGGGTCTTGCAAAGGCTTTACCACATTGATTACATTCATAAGGTTTCTCTCCAGTATGTGCTCTTTTATGATATTGGAGTTGACTGGGTCTTGCAAAGGCTTTACCACATTGATTACATTCATAAGGTTTCTCTCTAATATGTGTTCTTTTATGGTATGCTTGAGTTCTCTCTTCGGAATAGGTTTTACCACATTGATTACATTCATATAGTTTTTTCCCACTGTGTCTTCTTACATGCCTGCAATGATAATTGGCACATGTGAAAGCTTAACCACAGTCATTACCCTGTGCAATCATCTTACCCACATGAATTAATTTTACAGTTGGGTTTAATATTCCAAAAAGAATCAGATCATAAGGTTTTATCACTTCATATGTTCATGGATTGTTTTCCCTCTTTAAAAATTCCTGAGATGGTAACAACATTTATTGCACGGCTTACATTTCTAACATCCCTTTTCTATATGAGATTTCTATATGATGGATTTAACGTATCTGAAGTAAAATGGAAAGAGGCAAAGCTGTATAACACTGGTTGAATTTAGAATTTTTGTATAGTGTGAATCACAATACAGTTGCACCGCGAACCAGGAAACACAGAAGAATTTCAATACTTCTAGTACCCCTAGGGATTTTTCTGCAGTGTGACTTTTGGGTTGTTTCCAGTAAAGTCAGAAAACCAATTAATTGCAAACATCTATCATATTCAGAGAGCCTCCCAAAGGGAGAATACTACATCTCTTTCTCATTGTCCTAGAATAGAAAAAGGTATGTGGCCCCTTTAAATATCCCTATGCTCACATGGTTTTATCCATTCTGACACTTGATATACCAATGAAAACAAGAAAAAATGAAAGGTTTGCACACTGAATTCACAACATTTGACTTTCGGTTCATTGTAGGGACTTGCTGTATGTGGATTAAGGTTTCTTCACGACAACATTCTTGAATCTCATAAACTGACCGATCCATAAACTTAGTAACGTCACTATAAGAATATGAGTACTACCAATTTTGCTATGGACTATTTGCTTATTAGAAGGTTTTGGATACATATTTATCACTATTCAATGTGCAGCATCTAAATATTATGAGACTATACAGAGGGGTAGTTCCACAGCACAGCTCTAATGGAGCTACAAATCAAAGATATCTCTTAAGGCATTGTTTCCTTGTCAGCTTTCTTAGAAGAATGCCTTGCAAACACAAATCAGAAAATTGGCAGTGAGGTACATGGTTTTGTGAGAATATTATCATCATAGCTACAATAAAAGGGCTGATATTTTACACACTTGCTTTCCTTAGAGCTTCCAGAACATATTAAAATTTCCTCACAGGCATATTTGTATCAGCTTGCACATGAAAATTACCTTTCATGCCTTCCAGAACTTTGATGTTGTTCTTCAAAATGATGATCTTCCCAACTGTAACCTAAAACACAGTACCAGAAAATGAATGATATAGTACTGGAAATTAGGCAAAATTCAAGTTACTGTGAATTTTGACAGCACTGAACCTGATTTATTGAGCTCAATCTTCCTTATTCTCTGTAGTGGCCTATTTTCCCCCAAAGTTGGGAGGATCTAAGGTGGGAGGAGTAAGGAGAGGAAGAGGAGAAGAGAATAGGAGGAGCTAGAGGGTAGAGACATAAGAGTCATGGATGACCACACATGTACTGAGAGCAATCCTGGGTTAACAACTTATATCTAGGTTAGTTAAGTGGTTAACGCTTCCAATTGTGTGAGCATCTCTATATTTGAGCATTACCAAATATATAAGGCTATTGGATAATCTTTAACCACTAGAGTCTCATTTCTACTGGGTACCACATGGATGGCGGGATGGTCTGGGCTCAGCCCAGCTTTGTGGAGACAACTTGGAATTTGGCAGTGTCATCTCCCATGCTGGCATCTTGTGGGTGGCAGGGCGGGTGTCTCAGGCCACCTAAGCTGAGTGGCAGCAGTGTATTCTCAGGCCAAGGCTAGTCGGGAAGATGGTGGCTGATTAAGAACAAGCCAGATTGGGTGCCACCATTTTTAAATATCTCCTGCATTAGTTCTCAATTGAAATAACAGAGGATCATCAATAACCAAAAATAATTTGTCCCTTTATTTTGAAAAGCAAAAGAAAATTTACAATCTTACCTATAGCAGCGAGGTTCCAGTAGGTCTCCAGCATCACGTCCTTGTAGAGATTCTTCTGGGAAGGATGCAACAAATTCCACTCTTCTACAGTGAAGTTCACATGCACATCATCATGAGTCACTGCATGCTAAAATATCCCATACATATGTACAACACAAAGCATGATCGTGACATCAGTGTAAATAAATGCATACTTCCTAGACAATATAATAATATAATTCTGGTGCTTCCTCCATTTAATTCCTAAAACAGAAGTTATAATCTAACCATTCTGTCATTTTTAGAAGAAAATTGAATTATAAGTTTCACCAGTATTGCTTCTGATCCCTTCGAATAGGATATAGCCTTTCAACACAAATGACGACTGAGAGGGATATACAGGGGGAAACAGATCAAGTATACTGAGCAAACGTGAAAAACTGTATGAACAATTACTAACTATAAAAATGATGGGCAAGCTGTGTGTATTTGCTCATGTCTTTAATCACAGAGGTACAGGCAGGTGTATGTCATTGAGCTGGATGTTGGCATGGTCTATGTGATGTGTGGCAGGACAGCAAAAGTTACATATGAAGATCCTCACTCCCCTGCAAAAATCAACCAAGGAAACAAAAATGATATAGAGAACTCACAGTTCTTTACTGAAATTCCTACAAAGAATTATACATTCACTGCAGTTCTGTATTCATCTTGCAAAAACATGAAGTAAACCAGTGTAAACAGCAACATTAATTAAATTTTACTAGAAGGGAATGCATGTTCAAACAGTTGAAAATGGACAGATGAAAATATTAGTAATGTATATGTTGATCAGAAATAAGGAACATAGGGCAGGAAAGATAGCTCAGGAGTGGTAAGCTCTTGCTGGTCTTCCACATAATGGTAGTCAATTTCTTGTATTTACATGGGGATCAACAACTACCCCTTACTTTAAGATCAAGAGTACTGAGACCATCTTCTGCCAACAGTGAAGATGAGGCACACATGATATTCATATTCATGCACACAGGCATAATACTCTTATTTATTCAAAAATTTCAGAACAAACACAAGAGTTAGGCAGAAGGACATACACCTGGAAACCAATGACTCTGAAGCCTCAGGCAGTATTGATATCATGAACATATGCCATCTGGAGAAATAGAATATAACCTATATATTTGGCTGAATTTTAAAATTAAAGATGTGGATGAAGAGGTGCAAAGAAGCATGTGCTTATTTTACAAAAACATGTCAGGTGGTTTAAGTGGTTTCTATATCTACTATCAGCACAAGAAGGGCTTCACAGAGAAATTTTGTCTTGAAAACAAAAAACAAAATATATAAAGTTCAAAATATAAAACCACCAGGCTTGCAAAATAGCTTAGCATTGAATAGCAAATGCTTATACTGTATCTTATGTGATTTAGTGACTGAATGGGAAATGTATGGGAGCATGAGAAGAAAGCTGAAGGATCAAATTCAATCACAACAGTGGAGACTTCCAGAACAAAATTTGTCCTGTCTAAAAGAAATGAAGAGGTAAAGCTGGAGCACAGACTGAAGGAATGGCCAATGAAAACTCATTCAATTGGAGACACACATTATGGACATGCTCGAATTCATGATATTATTAAGGATACTCTGTTATGCTCCCACACAGGAGCCTTGCATAATTATCCATTGAGAGGCCCCACCCAGCAGCTGACTGAAGCAGAAGTGGAGATCCACAGTCAAAAATTGCATGGATCTTGGTAACTCTGATGGAAGAGTTGGGGAAAGGATTGAAAGCCCGGAAGAGGATGGGAACTCCATAGGAAGACCAACAGACTCAACTAACCTGGACCCTTGGGGATACTCAGAGACTGATCCACAAACCATTAGCACACACAATCTAGACTAAGACCCCTGGCACATATGTAGCAGATGTGTAGCTCAGTCTTCATGAGGGTCCTCCAACAACTGTAACAGGAGCTGTCCCTAAAACTGCTGCCTATTTTTGGAATGTGTTTCCTTAACTGGGCTGCCATATCTGGCCTCAATGAGAGAGGATGCACTTAACCCAGCAGAGACTTGATGCACCATGGTGTGGAGATACCCAGGGACCCACACTTTCTCAAAGGAGAAACAGAGGATATTGGAGGGAGGGACTCTGTGAGGGCAGGGGAGCTAGAGTAGGAACTTTGCAAAGTTCATAGCCATCTTATTTATAACAGCTTGAAACTGGAAGAATCCAGATGTCCCTCCACCAAAATATAGATACAGAAAATGTGGTTCACTTACAAAAGGAAAAACTATTCAGCTATTAAATACAGGACATTGTGAATTTTGCAGGCATATGGGTACAGCTAGAAATTATTATCCTGAGTGAGGTAACTCAGACCTAAAAGCACATGTATGTATGTACTCACAAATGAATAATAACCACAAAGTACAGGAAACTCACACTACACTTCATAGACCCAAAGAAGCTATACAAGAAAGAAGGCCCAAAGGAACATGGTTGAATCTCACTCAGAAGGGGGAATCAAGCAATCATAGGAGGCAGATGGAAGAGCGAGAACTGGATGGGAGAGCAGATAAGAAAGGGGAATTGGGGAGAACCAGGAACAGGTGTGGTGAGAGACAAGAGAGGGCCAGAGGGGGAAAATGAATCAAAATCTATAGCTGGCTGGGGGGAGGGGTTATATTTGGGATGTGCCAGAGACTATGAATTGGAGGGCACCAAGGAGTCTAAGGTTGATCTTGGCTGAGATGCGTAGCAGTTAGATATGGACACTGAAGAGGCCACATCCTGCAGTCAGGTAGGACCCTCAGTGGAGAGTTAAAGACACCAACCAATCCAAAAACCTTTCTACCCAAAATCTGCCCTGTCTACAAGAATACAATCTACAACATAGATTCTGTCCAGCAGCAAAGTAACGCATTGATACCATTTGTTGTTGCTCCTGTTGTTGTTGTTCTAACTTGCTACTCTGCTGCTGTGATTGAATCCTCTAAACAAAAGCATTTCAGGTAATAAGTGGTTGATGTACATAGTTCTGTCAGATCACAGTCCATCAGCTTAGATTAGAAACTGAAGGCAAAAACCATGGACAAACACTGTTTCTTCGCTTGCTCTCTTGCTTGGTCACTGTCTCATGCTCACCTAGCTCTCTCATCCAGCACTGGCCCACTTGCTTAGGGATATTGCATCCCTCAGTGGAAGAGTCTTCCCACATCAATCATCAACACTATCTCTCACAGACATAGCAAACAGCCATTCACATGAATGGCTCGACTGAGTCGCCTTCAGATGACTGTAGCTCTGAAATGTTGAGAACTTAAGACAACTGTGACACAGACACAATAATAAACAAGGAAGTTGTAACAACCCCAAACCAATGATCTAACCATATCAATTACAGGAGGCCATGCCACCCCATGAGGGACTTGGAGTTGTGGCTGAGCCAGGACAAAATGGGGAGGGCACGTGGCTCAGAGCAGGGAAGGATACACTGGAATGGGGAGTTCAGAGGCTGTGCTGACCTGGGGTGAAAAAGTGTCTTTAACTCTGGGTTCCCAAGGGAGTGCTACCAAAGATGTGGCTAAAACAGCTGGAAGGTGGATAGAGAAGCAGATTGCCCCACAGACCTGGAAATGGCCTCCCCAAAGGATAGGATCTCTGGTCCAAGGAAGATATGCTAACTCTGTTGGAATGGATGAAGAACAACCTTCCATCTAATGACAACTCCAAAACTACAGAGTCACATAAGGACTGGGCAGAGGTAGAATGGGAGGGGAGAAAATGAGGTCTTTATACGGTAGGAAGAACATGATTGTGCCCTGGATGTAATGCGTCTTAGTTTTGTTGGTAAGAAGGATTTAACCCAAGGTGAGGGGTAAGTAATTAAATCAATTGGAATGGAGACAGTCTCAATTCCTCTCTCAGTCACAGAATAATAAAGTGGTACACACATAACAGACAGCCACAATGGGGCGGTATTGGCTACCCAGCAGATTCCTCCATTTGGACAGAGGAGAAAATGAAGACAGGATGGCAGCTGTGAGCCCTGTAGCAGGGCTCCAAGTCTGCTCTAACCTTCCCAGAAATTAAGACCAGAGGCACACTGTCCACTATACAAGACTCTGGAACATTTTTGAAGCACTTTGGGCTATGACTCTCCAGTGTTATCTACTGTAGCAGGGTTCCACGATCAATTTAGTCATCTCCTTCCACATATACTCAAGAAAAATCTGAAAACCAAGGCACACAGATAAGAATCTGACAGACAAGCCACTGACACAAAAACAACAATGGTACATCTTAAGCACCAGCCTTTCAATCCTTTAGTTAGGAGTCCTGAGGGTCTTGGAGTTCCAGTCTATGCACTAAGATGCTATGTCCAAGTCACAGAGACCCCAAAGACCAACAAGGAACTTATTGCAAGGCAAACACTTGGAGGTCTTTATTATGAGCTCTGTAATAAGGATTCTAACCAGTCAGCCTCACATGAGATTGAAACTGAGAGACCAAGTCTAGGGGTGCTGGGTATTTATTGTAGTTACAGCAAGACTCGGGCATTAACAAACAGGTCAGCAACTTAATATTTTAAAAGCTGCATGACTAGCATAATCTGCAGGAACCAATCAAGGGGGCAAAATCATCTGACAACCATAATGGGTAGACTAACTTTTTTTCTGTAAGGTGTATTAGTTATCTATATGCAGCTTAACCCTGCAGTTGTACATTGACTGGTTGTTGACAAGGGGGTTTGTCATAGGATATTTGCTCAAGTGGACTTTGTGCACTCTCAAAAACTGTGCATGCCTCCTAAAGATAGTGCAGATAATCCCCACTTGCCCTTTGTTTCCTTCCTCATCCCTGTGTCTCAGCCCCACTTGGGCAGACACTCCCTGTTCAACCACATGCTTTTCCTGCCAGGACACAAGGTAAGCTTTCTATAGATCTACCACACTATTTGTTATCCCAGATATAATGATCATAGTTTCCCCTAGCACTATACTAAACACCAGAGGCAGCACAACCTCGCTAATGACAAAGTCTCCTTGTAGATTACTAAGATCATCTCTTCTTGTCCACAGCTTCTCCCAGCTTTCAACATTAGCAAGCATTCTCCCTTGAGCATATCCACCATGAGTAAATGAGGCAACACTCAGTCATCACTCTCTGAAAATCCAGATATCAAACAGCAACCAAGCAACAAAACTCCCACCCAAGCAAGACAAATCCAGAAATCAGTACCTAGATCAATAATCACTTCAAACACAGAGGCCTAGACACCAGCATAGGAATATAATAAATAACAACCAGGAAAATATGTCACCAAGAAATCCAAGCTATCCTATCACAGCAGGTCCTGAGAAATTAAAACATGGAACAGATATGGTGCAAGAGAGGTTGTTTGGGACAAGGGAGAGGATTTAGAACTTGGGGAAAGGATAGAGGCACAGAAGAGGACCTGCAGACAGGCACACAGACAGGGAGCAAGGAGAAAGAGAGTCATGAGGGTTGAGACAGAATAGAGAGGGGGCATGTGCAAAGAACAGAGACAGGAAACAAAGATAGAGAGCTGCTGTAGTTGGTGGATCGTGTTTATAAAGCACGCCTGACAACACCAGCTGGAGGCAGGGAATGACTGAAGTAGTTATTAAGTCTCCAAAAGCGGGCCATTGAAATTGCCTGTGCACTGACAACTACAGAGATAAGATTCACCCAGGGAACAGGAAAGGAAGAGAAAGTCTCAGACATTAAAGATGAATAGACAAAATGGATACAATAAAAAAAAAAATGTGGATTCTAAAAGTTTCCTGGCACCAAACAACTAAGATAACTAGGAATTCTGAAACATACAAAAAGGCAAAAACTACAAATGATTGAAATAGAGAAAGAATATCAGCCCAAAGGTCTAGAAAACTTATCAATGAAATCATAAATGAAAATTTTCCTAAACTAAAGAAGAAAATAACTATTAAGGTTCAAGAAGCATCCAAAATGCCAAATAGATTGGGGAAAAAAGTCCCTTTGCTACAAAATAATCGAACGCTAAACATATAAAGTCAAGAAATATAAAAAAACTGCAACAGAAAAAAATGAACAAAAACTAAACAAACAAGAACCCAAGTAATATATAAAAGCAGATCTATTATGTTTACAACTGTCTTCTTAATGTATACTATAAAAGACAAAACAGTTTGGACACATGTTCTGCAGAGTCAAAGAAACCACCCATGTTTCTATAAGAAAGCAATTGGTCCAAATGTTTTGGGCAGTTTCAGAATCAGCCAAGATAGTGAAGTTACTCAGAGGTCACCACCTGATCTAACAAGTGAGGAGCATCACCAGGGACCTCACAGGTGGGTACACCTGGTTGATGCTTCCCATGCAGCTCCAGAAAGGACCCAGCACCTCAGCTCCCACTTTTCACTTGCCTGCCCCCTACCCATTGTGGGCAGTGATCCTGTGCTCACCATGACTTGATTTCAGAGCTTCCCTGAGGTCTCCACACAGACCCAACACAGAGCTCAGAGCAGGGCACAGATGACCATTCAAGCCTCCACAGCCACAGCGAACTTGCAATATGGCACCCAGAAGAACCAGCCTCCTTATCTGATTGGCAGGTCTGATGGGAGGCCTTGATTGTCCAGTGAGTCTTACCACGCCTCAAGGTTAAAGTGTGTTTCTGGTCCAGAGCCAGACCTTTTCTAGATCTCAGGTGTGGTTTACACTCAATTAGCATTTGCTTCTGTCCTCCAAGAGGAATCTCAGCCCACCTAGCTCTGGGGAAGAAGCCACCATTCCAGTTCTGGCTGTTCAGCCTCCTGCTCCTCCCCTCTGTAAGTAATGATCCTTCACTTATCAAGACCTTACTTCAGACCTTGCCTGAGCTTTCCTCACAGAACTTCCCTTCTTCTTCCTGTAATCAAGATGAATAGCTTTTATAGCCCATGACTCATGGTACAGTTGGAGGTATCAATCTGACCCACAAGTGGAAGGATGCCCTGGCTATTTCTTAGCATTCCTTCTAAACCCACCCCACAGTTACCTGGCAACAGCGGGGTATGCTCCTTCCTACAATTACCTGGCAATAGCCAGCTAGATCTGGCCCACTATAAAAGAGGCTACCTGTCCCTTCCTCTCTCTTTTGATCTCTTGCTCTCTCTTTTTCTTGCCCTCTTAGGTTCATTAATTCCCCACTCTCTCCCATTCCCTTCCCCCCTCTTTCGCCATATGCTCATGCCTGGCCTCTACTTTTGTACTTTCTCCCTCTCTCTGCCTTTCCTTGCCTCTACTACCCTCTTAGCTCCCCTCGCCGTGTTCTGAATAAACTAACTATATTCTATGCTATACTGCCTTGTAGCTGGTCCCTCAGGGTGAAGAGCTGTCTCAGCATGAGGCATGAGCCTGCTGAGACAACACTTTCCCCTATACCTCACCACACACACACACATAGAACTCATTCCATCTCTCTTGAATAAGAGGAAGTTGTGGGAGGAGCATAACTGACTGTGGCCAAGTAACTGTGCGGTGGAGTTTAAGGCAGAATACTAACAAGATTAACATTAAAGAGAGATTTTAGGAAACAAGAGTCTTGTTTTGTGGCTTCATGCTGGGTTCAGGGAAACTGCAGCTTCCTTTCACCAGATGATAGGTATCAATCAACCCTAAAGAAAAGCCAGAAACTTAAGGGAAACACAGTTGAGCACTATTGTTAGATAGCACACCTTCATTAGTGGCAAAGTGGAGAAAAAACACAGTTGGATTAGTTCAGGTTCTCTAGGTAAACATATCTCAAATCATAGAGAGAATGAATCTTTCTATGTATGTAGAAAGGGGATTTAATAGAATGCCACAATAAAGGCTGCTGGGCAAGGGAAATTAGAAAAATCAAGGACTGGTTGATTTCATGTTGCAGGATATTACAGCTGATCTTCAGTGTATACCAGAATTCTGAAGAAATAAGTACTAATACCCGTTTTAAAACACAAACAAACAAATCACCTTTGTTTTGTAAAAAAATAGGGCAAGTACAAAAAACCAAAACCACCATCCTGCTCAATGTCCTTTATATATGTAGGTTGTCAAAAGAATTAATAAAGGGTTTCTTACTTCAAAAGTTGAAATTAAATATGCCCCACAGCAAGCAGGATTTGATTTAGTGTTAGGGGATTAGACAGTTATGGTTAGGATTATGACAAGGGTTTTTTGCAATTATTTTTATGAGGTTAGAAAATTAAGAGGTGAGGGCTAGGATAGGGTTAGGCTCAGGGTTAAGGTGGCTACCATTTTTCTTGATGGTCCCACTTGTTAGACATCCGCGTGCAGCTTAGAACAGACAACACCAGACCAAACGGTTGGGGGGGGTTATTCAGGAGATAGGGCAAAGGTGAGGGGAGAGAAATAGAGGAAGATGGCGGAGGGAGAGAGAGGTCAGGGAGTTCTGCCTGTTTTATATGGACAGTGATGTAGCCTCTCCCAGGAAAAGGCACAAAACAGAGATAGAAGGATCCATGAGACTCACTAAGCAGCCAGTCCAGAAAAGCTGTGAGCTCCAAGTTGAAAGAGCTTTTGTTTCAAAATGTAAGTTTTCAAAACATGTGTGCTCCTGAACCCACACACATTATACATAAACAGTAAATATATAAAATAAATTTAAAAGAGTAAGGTAGAAAGAAATAGAGAAAAGATAACCTACACTCACTTCCGGCTGGCACATGCCTTAGGCTATTGGCTTGTCCACTAATTAGTACTGTCCATCCACTAGTGGAAGCCAAGAAGGGGAACTGGTAATTTAGTTTCATTTAAAGGGTAGAAAGAAGTGTAACCTATTTAATGAGAAAAACCAATTTTAAAGAACTTACCCCATAAGGTAAGCTTTCTACATTAGAAAAACCTTAGCTTTGAAAAATAATTATCCCCCCCACCCCCCAATACTTCTTCAATACATGACCATTTTACAGATCAAGCACTGATTGGTAAAACTCTGGTAGAATCAGGACTAGAAATCAGCTCTAGTCTAGGTCTAAAACATCAAGGAAATGAGGAAATGAACCACAAGAATGCACAAAGAACAAAACTTTAAGGTCTGCACTTTGCAGACTTTTGAGAGTTGCAGCAATTTTGTACCTAGTAAGTCCTTACTAAAATACTACGTGGTTCTGTTTTACCTCAATATTTTTTTTTATGTTTGAATTTTGACTTAAGATTTCATTCTGCATACTACTTCTAATTCTCCACCCTCCCAACTGTACCAAAGGTGAATTCACATAGTCAAATATGCACTTGTAACCACTTAGTATTCTTTAACAAAAATTAAATATGTAAGATTAAAAACTGGAAAAACACCTGACGACACATATCTTTATTTAAATTCCTATTTCTCATTGGACAAACTTTCCCATAGTTGCAAGAGTTTGTACTCAACTCACTGCAAAACTTTCTTAAGCTTTAAGTCTTAAGTAGATCCTTCCCCCAAAATCCGTTTTATACTTATGACTGAAGAAATGACATTCCCTGTGTTTAGTTTCCAACCATTAAAAAAAGAAGAAGAAAAAGTGACACTGATAAGGTCTGTACTGTGAATCTAGATCAGGGAAAATATGCTTTCCCTAGCTGTCAAAGTCATCTCAACTTTACAAGTCACTAGAGAGCAGGCTGAACTTTCACCTTCCGGTACAGAGATCTTTAGCTTCCTCTTAGTACACTAAGGTCTCTTCTGAAACCAGGAGGAGGAGGAAGTATCAGAAAGGCGCCTCCCACTTTGACCTCCAGCATCCCTGTAGGCTACTCAGGAAACTGAGTAAAATGACGGTTTTAAGATATACCCCAACCCCAAACACACACACACACACACACACACCACACACACACACACACATCCACTGTCTAAGTTGCTTTGCAGAAAATACGTTCCCAGATTTCTGTCAATTGACACAGAATGGAGAACTCTTAAGATATCTAAATTATATTTACTCTCCCGTGTCTGGTGGCTTTTGAGTCAATAATCAAATCTCCTGGAGGTTCGTCTAGGGAGGAGTTGCTAGGAAAGCTAGCTTCTCAAAGAACCTGGCTCTCCTAGAACAGCCACAATTCCAGAGTCCCTCTCCGAACCCAGTCAAAACTTACCCAGCTGCCGCTCGCGGCCTGAGCGCTCCCGCGCTTCTCAGGCATGGCTGACGCCTTGGGTGAGGCCACCGCCTTCCACCCCGGCTCCTCCGGAGACTCCCCGTCCGTGCTCATGCCGCCGTCATGCCTGAGCAGCTTCGGATCGCTCCAAGACACCGGCGACGCCGCGACTGCGGCGGCGGGGCCCGAGCCTTCATGGGCTCCGCGGTCCGCAGCGGCCTGCCGCCGGGCGGCGGCGCCAGTGGGACACCGGCTGCTGAGGGGACGCCGAGGCTGAATCCGTGCAGGAAGCGAAAAGGCCTCAACTATGCAATGGTGGTCGTGAACACAGGACCCGACACTGGCAATGAGTTGTTATCAGTAGCGCCGGAACAGTCGGGAGACGGCGTCCCGCCCAGAGAACTCCGCAAAGGAGCTCCCGCCTAGAACACCCACCCCTCTCAAGTAGCTCAGGCAAACTCCGCCCGTCTGCGTGGCCATCAAAAATACGTCATCTTCTAGGGACTCCAGGCCTATTGCTTTTTACTGAGACTGAAAGGACACAAAGCCTTCCTGATTGGGCTAGACTGGCTAGTGACTGAGTCCTAGTAACTGTTTCCTCCTACTCCGGGCTAGGATCCCAACTGCATGTCACCACACCTTCCTTTTTTTGTGGGATTTAGGGATCTGACTTAGGTCGTTAGACACCATAGGAACTGAGCTCTTTCCAGCCCCCATCCCAAGTAAATAATTAATGATAATAGTTATAAAAATGAACAAACTGACACACAGCCCTGGATCTGGAAACCTGCAATGAGGAAGTGGTCTACAATAGAGAGGATTTCAGAAATCTCCAACCATGTACTGATTAATACAAAATTCCACAGAGTATATTGTTCAGTGGTAGAGCACTTGCCTGGTATTCACTAGGCTCTAGCTATGCTCAGTTCCCAGAAGCAAGCACGCATACACAAAGTTAGAAATTTCTTTTCCACAATCTCAGGAAGATTGTCCTCAACCCTTCTCCATATATGACCCAGACTGGCCTTAAATACATGATGATGATCCTGTCTCAGTCTTTCCATGTGCTGGGTGTAGGTTTAAACCACCACA
This sequence comes from Mastomys natalensis, assembly GCA_021653895.1. Classification (NCBI taxonomy): domain Eukaryota; kingdom Metazoa; phylum Chordata; class Mammalia; order Rodentia; family Muridae; genus Mastomys; species Mastomys natalensis. Next base: position 12,322 of record JAJTUV010003436.1, on the reverse strand, counting down.
CTGGACATTCTCAACTGTTAAATATAACTGGAGACTGTATGTTAAACAAGTCAAGCACATTTACAGATTTCTGTCATTTTTATAAATCATATTGTTAATCTCACAGACGTGAGGAGAAAGACTACTAACCGAAATTATATCCAAATCAAAGCAAGATTTATTGTGTGCAAACCAGAGCCAAATCAGCAGCTGTCTCCCCCTAAAATGGGGTTCATAATACCAGCCCCAAGCCAATTTCTTAAGCCCTTTATATAGAGCAAAGCCATAGGGTGGGGGATTTTGCATGTACTCATAGTTACAGAAGTGAGACCAGGTGGTTAAGGTTAAAGTGGGTCATGGAACAATGAGTATTAGAACATTCTCAAGAACGGGTAGCTGGGTCAGGGGGTGTTACAGTACATTCTATGGTTACTGGGGTAGGGTGCAGCCCAGCACTGAGAAATATATAAACCTCAAGTTTTATAGTAAACAGAAACTTAACTTGGCTATAGACTCAAATTGAGATGGGCTGGCTTCTCAATATCCTCTTAATGGACCAAAGTTTTCCTCCTGTTTCAACCATGTTTTGTTGATTCTGAGTCTGCCCTCAAAACCTACACAAAAACATCTATTACCATTTGGTTAAAATGCCAGCCTGGACCTCTTGTCTTTCAGATATTCTTTGATTGAATTCCAGTTTGTGAAAACTCAAATTAAACTTCAATGATTTAAAATGTAACCTTGAGGACTGGTGGGATGGCTCAGAACTAAAAGCACTTGCTGTTCTTGCAGAGGTCAGAAATTCTGTTTCCAGCACCAGTGTGGCAACACACAGCTGTAACTCCAGTTTTGGGGGGCTGACACACTCTCTGGGCTCAGCATATACATGGTACACACACACACACACACACACACACACACACACACACAGGGAAAACACATACAAGTATATATAACCGTGTTTGATGCCTTGATGTGTAGAGTTGGGACACGAAACTCACCAAGCACACTACCTTTAAGCCATTTTATTTATTTTTATTTTATTTTATTTTATTTACGTACATAAGTCTGAGAGTTATATGAATATGTGGTATACATGGATGATCATGGATGCCTTTAAAAAGCGGCAGATTTGAGCCGGGCAGTGGTGGCGCATGCCTTTAGTCCCAGCACTTGGGAGGCAGAGGCAGGCAGATTTCTGAGTTCGAGGCAAGCTCTGGTCTACAGAGCGAGTTCCAGGACAGCCAGGGCTACACAGAGAAACCCTGTCTCAAAAAACTAAAAAAATAAACCTAAAAAAAAAAAAAAAAAAAAAAAAAAAGCGGCAGATTCCCTGGAAGTAGGGCTACAGGAAGTTGTGATCCACCCTTTATAGGAGCTGAGAACTGAACTCCTGTCTTGGGAATCAAGCTCAAGTCTTCTGCAAGAGCAGTGTGGGCTCATAATCATTGAGCAATCTTTACAGATTTGTTTGGTTTTGTTTGTTTATCTTTGGAGATGGGATTTACTAAGTAGCCTAACTGTCCTGGAAATACCTATGTAGATCAGGCTGGCCTTGAATTCACAGAAGTCTACCTACCACTTCCTCCAGAGTGGGGTGATTACAGGCCTCATCTCTTACTTCTTATAAAATAAGAAAGAATAATGAATAAATAATAGTAAATGAAATTACACTTATTGCTAGTATATTGTTTTATGTATATGTGAGCATACATGTGCCACAGCTCATGTGTGAAGGTTAGAGAAGAACTTTTAGAGGTTTCTTTACCTCTTTCACCACATGAGTCCCTAGTATTGAACTCAGGCATTCAGGCTTGGTGTAAATTTTCCCTTTTCTCTTAACCAATTTACTAGTCCTTTATGAAATATTTTTTTAGAGATTGTTTATTGTATGACATTTAAACCATGGGAATTGATTAATTATGTTCTAATTCAAGTGGAAACTATGTATTCCACATAATTTGGCATCTTATAGACTTAGAAAAATAATGATTCTCACTAAACCAATATTATCATGTTTGATCCAGGAGTAATTTGTTTGGACTCATGGCTTAGATTCATATTAATAAAAAGATACAGAAGAGGAAACATCTGTCTCAGGGTGGAAAATAACTTTGGGTTAAAAAACAAAATGAAGATTAATTCTTCTTAGTAGATTTCTACAGTCATATAATACATAGATGATAGATAGATAGATAGATAGATTCCCAAATTTACTTGTATACACTACTCTTATTCTCAGAACATGGATTAATATCTTACAGAATGTGCAAAACATGGTATGGAAAGTAATTCTTACATTTCTTATTTTTGAAAGATAGATGTTAAGCAATAGAAAGATACTTATTTAAAATTACAGCATAAAAAGTTTGGGAAGAGGGTTGGTGAGATGGCTGAGTGGTTACCAGCACTAACTGCTCTTCCAGAAGTCTTGAGTTCAATTCTTAGCAACCACATAGTGTCTCACAACCATTTTTAATGGTTCTAATGCTTTATTCTGGTGTGACTGAAGACAGCTAAATTGTATTCATATAAATAAATCCTTAAAAAGAAAGATTCGGGAGACTCCCATAGTGAGTGAACTAGCATTTTTATAAGAAAAGATAGGTTGAGTATGATGGTACATGGCTTTAATTTCTAGTACTCTGTAGGCAGAGTCGAATCAAGGCCATCCTGGTTAACTTAGAAAGACCCGAGACTACCAGGGCTACATACTCAGACCCTGGCTGAAAAAAAAAAAAAAAAAAAAAAGGAAAGAGACGTTCAGGTTGCCCAGGTAGACAAAGAGTTAATTCTCTAATGTGTGTAAACTGTGCAAAAAGTTAGGAACTGCTTGCTATTATCCAGGTTTCTCATCTTCAAAATATATGCCACTGCTAAATTGCTGTCCCTGCATTATTTACAATATGAGCAATACTATCTCTACATCCAAAGTAGAAACTAGTATTACTGTAGGTCACTCCTTCTTATCTCAGCTACTCCCTCATGATCATTCATCAAATGTTCCATCTATCCGCTCACCTCCTACCCTTCTTTTCCCACTCGTACTTACATCCAAACAACCACTGTGCCCTATTTCTTACAAATCATTCTGTGCCTGCTCTTCACCACACCATTGCATCAATTCTTAACCTTATTACTTACCTGTATTGTGTATTATGTTTTAGATTCATTTTAAAATAAGCATCCATTCTGAAGACAAAATAAACCTTTCTAAAACACAAAGGTATCTTATTATATCACATCTGTGCTTTCATAAGGATTAGACTGCTCATTATTATGACCAGTGCAGCTTAGGCTCTGACTTCTTCCTGTATCTCAGCCTCATTTGACACCATCTATTACCTATGTCATATTGTTCCCTTGCTTTGTGATGCTTCTTCATTTCAAATCCTCCTTTTCTCTTTCCTCTCCAGCATTGCAACAGCTTCTGTTACATCAACCCTTGGCTCAGGTATCTTCTCACCAGATGGTGGCCATGGTGGCTCTTAGTATCACCTTCATTTTGCTTGCACCTCTATGCACTTTGTGTAAGCTTTTTCTTTAACATTTACTATAAATGTTAAAGAAATGTAATGTAAATGTTAAAGAAAAAGTGAGTATGCAAAAAAGTGAGCATGTGCCTACATTAAATTTATCTCATTAACAAAGAACCCAAGCCAGGTGTATTGGTTCATGCCTTTAATCCTAGCACTCCAGAGGCAGACAGGTCTCTGTGAGTTCAAAGCCAGCTATGTCTACAAAGTGAGTTCCAGGAGCTCATAGTGTGGAGCTACATAGTGTGACTCAGTCTCAATAAAAGCAAAAAATAAACAAAACAGAAAAACAAAGGAACCCATAAAAATAACTTAAAGAGAAAATTTGAAAATCTAAGATTTGAAAGGTAGTGCAAACAGGATACAATAGCATGCTGCAGAACTAAATTGAGTTGAACTGAATTTAATCTGTGGTGCTGCCGGTACTTGCAAGAACACACAGGTACTGGCATGTTAGGTATGTGCTCTACCATTGAGCAGCACCTCCAGCCCAAGATCTGAATTCTAAGAAGTGGCTGCTGTATTAGATGCAGTCTTAGTTAAACTGTAGAATTTATCAGCTAAGTTTTATCCCAGAAAAGACAATCAACTCATTAGTTTGCCTAATTTCAAACTTTTTATGAATGTTAAATACCCAGACCTAATAAATAATATAATGCCAAAGAGAAATAGTCATAGCAACTTTCTAAAGATATTTAGATAGTTGTTGGAAAGTTATCTTCTAACGTGACACTGATTGAAATGACATCTATCTTTTATTCCTAAATTTGTGATTTTTTCTCAGCACTGTGCTTTCTTCTCTCTCTCTCTCTCTCTCTCTCTCTCTCTCTCTCTCTCTCTTTCTTTTAAAAATAGACTTCACAATGTATCACAGGCTGACCTGGAACTCATGGTAATACTATTGCTTCATCCTCCCAAGTGTTGGGTTTACAGGTATGTGTCACAACAGCCAGCAGTACTGTATGTTTTTACTCATTCAGTCCTAGCCCACACTATGAACTCTGGAAACCTACATTTTTGGTGTTCAGTCTAGAGTATATATTTTCCAGGTGATATGTAGATAGTTTCTCAGAGTTTATATGGCCCCAAATAGCTTGCAAATAGCCAACTATTAAGCCTTTGTCCTAGAGCAGTGGTTCTCAACTTTTCTAATGTTGTAACTCTTTTATACAGTTTCTCATGTTGTGGTGACATTCAACCTCAAAATCATTTGTTACTACTTCATAACTAAATTTTGCTACTGTTATGACTTATAATGTAAATATCTGATATGCAGGATATTTGATATCTGGCCCCAAATTATGCTGCCCTAGAGTGTACTCTTTCCTATAGTCAACCTAGCCCCTAAAAGATGTCTTTGTTCTAAAAGTTCTTTCTTCCACCTTTCAGTGACTCTTCTGACATATCACCAATGCCTTCTACCATTTCTTATGCTAATCGTAGAGTACACACTCGTAGCTCACCATCTCAAGTGCCAGGTAAGAAGAACAACACTGAAGAACACCACCAAAGAGAAAACATTGCCCCAAGAGCATCTTTTTATCTAACATGAAACTGACCTTGTCAAATTGCCTATTGGAAACTTTGAATACCATATCTAATGTAATTACATATAAAATAAGAACATTTACAGGGTATGGTGATAAAAAATCTGTTTATATATCAACATTTAGGAGGTAGAGACATGAAGATCAGGAGTTCAAAACCAATCTGGGCTACATGGGACTGACCCTGACACACACACACACACACACACACACACACACACACACACACAATTTATAACTTGTGGTAAGATAGTCATAACAGAGATTGTTGTTTTCAAGTGCAAAGTTTCATTTTATTAAGCTCATATTGCATTTGTGCACTGATCACTACCATTCATTTCCATAATTTTTTAAGCTTCTAACTTGAACTCAGAATCTACAAAAGACTGACTTTCTACTTTCTATTCCCTTCTGTCCTTGAAAAATGACATTCTGCTGATTCTTCGATTTTGATTATTTTTGATACCTCAAATAATGAAATTATTTCAAATGTATCCTTTTGTGTCATTGAGGTTCATACTTTGTCCTTTTCAAACTGATGAAACTAAATGCATATACTGCATTTGATTATGCATTTTCAATGGGCATATTTCTACCCTTGTCTATTATGTATAGTATTTACACATTAATTAATATGGAAGTTTTGTTTGAACACAGTTTTCAATTTTGGGGGTACTTGCCTAAGGAGTAGAATTATTGGCTATTTACTTCCTGTTTAACTTTTTTGTTTGTTTGTTTTTCGAGACAGGGTTTCTCTATGTAGCTCTGGCTGTCCTGGAACTCACTCTGTAGACCGGCTGGCCTTGAACTCAGAAATCCGCCTGCCTCTGCCTTCCAAGTGCTGGGATTAAAGGCGTGTGCCACCACCACCCGGCTTCTGTTTAACTTTTTAAGGAGCCACCAAACTTTTTACTTGTGGCTATCCTAGTTTATATTTTGCCACCAGTGTGGAGGTGGGAGTTCATTTCTTCACATTCAAACCAATTATTTTATAAACCCTAACCTATTGTTTTCAGGTGGACATATATATCTGGGTAGAAGACTTACCCAGATTCACATGGACCTGGATTCACTCTTCTGCATCAGAAAAATAAAGCTATAAAAGTAGTACAGTGGCTGGAGAGATGGCTCATCAGTTAAGAGCACTAGATGTTCTTCAAGAGAACCAACGTTCAATCCCCAGCACCCACACTACAACCACACAATGGTCTATAACTGAAATTTCAGATCTTCAGGTAGCTGGCATACAAATAGTACACAGATGTACATGTAGGCAAAACAAAACAAAAAATTAAACAAAACAATTTTAGAAGTTTTTAATTTTCAAAAATTTAGTTATAGTGCCATTATCTTTGTGGACAGTAAATGGTACCTCATTGTGTATTTTATTAGTAGTATTCTGTGACAATTCCATAAGTGTATAAGATGCATTCTGGACATACTTATCTCTTTACTTTTACGTAACCTTTCCCCCACCTGATCCCTTTCCCTACCAAGTCCTCATTCCACTTTCATGTCTTTTTGATTTTGTTGTGTGATCCACTAGGTTTAACCAGGGCATGACATACATGGGCAGGTGTGTGAAGGATACACTGAAGCATGAGTAACTCACCAATGGCTATATCAGTGAAGACAATGACTTACTCCCAGTAGCCTTTGATTGTCATTATTTTCCCTGGGCCCCAAAATTCGTGCCCATCTATGACTGAATGATTAAAGGCTTGGCCTTGTTTAGATCCTACATAGGTAACCACAGCTGTTGTAAATTTGTAAGACGGTGTTTCAGGGCCCCCTTTCTGTTGCCCGGTTTCTATATTCTTTCCACCACCTCTTCTGATCTTCTCTGAGCCATGATGGGGTGTTATGAATGTGGTATTAAAGGTTCCCAGTGTTTTGATTTTTATTTGTAATGCTTTAGTAATGTAGCACATTTTTTGGTGTATTTGTTGTCTATTTATATTCTTTCTGGAAAAATGCCTATTCAAATCTTAAATCTGAGGCAGGAGGATTGTTGCATTCAAGGCCAGCCTATGAGATCCTGAAAGCTAACCACCAAAAAAAAAAAAAAAAAAAAACCCAAACAACCCACTCAAAAAGTGGGTTATAGAACTAAACAGAGAATTCACAACAGAGGAATCTCGAATGGCCAAGAAGCACTTAAAGAAATGTTCCAAGTCCTTGGTGATCAGGGAAATGCAGATCAAAATGACACTAAGATCAAAAACTCAGGTGACTGTACATGCTGGCAAGGATGTGGAGAAAAAGGAACACTCCTCCATTGCTGGTGGGATTACAAACTGGTACAACCACTCTGGAAATTAATCTGGAGATTCCTCAGAAAATTGGAAATAGTTCTACCTGAAGACCCAGCTATACCACTCTTGGACATATATCCAAAAGATGCCCCACCATGCCACAGGGACACGTATTCCACTATGTGCATAGCAGCCTTATTTGTGATAGCCAGAAGCTGGAAACAGACCAGATGTCCCACAATGGAAGAATGGATTCAGAAAATGTGGTTCATTAACACAATGGAATACTGTTCAGTTATTAAGAATGAGGACATCATGAGTTTTGCAGGCAAATGAATGGAATTAGAAAATATTATCCAGAATGAGGTAACTCAGACACAAAAGGACATGCATGCTACATACTCACTAATAATCGGATATTAGCCAAAAAAGTACAGAATACCCAGGACACAACCCACAGGACTCAAGAAGATTAACAAGCTGAAGGACCCAAGTGAGGATGCCTCATCCTACTCAGGAGGGAGAAGAAAGCAGTCATGGAGTGGGGCAGAGGGAGGGAGGGACCTGGATGGGAGAGGGGACAGGGAGGGAGAGGAGGGAACATGATCAGGAGTACGGAGAGCAGGACTGAAGCCCTGAGGGCCAGCAGAAAGAATGGAAACAGGAAACCTCGGAGTAGGAGGTGGAGGGGGGACCTCTAGAATGTACCAGAGACCTGGAATGTGAGAGACTCTCAGGATGTGAAGGGAAGGACCTAGGATGAAGTCCTCTACAGTGAGGAGATGGAACTTATAGAGTCTACCATCATCAAGTGGAGGGATGGGGTTGCCATCTCACAGTCAAAAACTCTGACCCAGAATTGTTCCTGTCTGAACTGCAGGGACAAAAATGGAGAAGAGCACGAGAGAAAGGAGGTCTGGTGACAGGCCCAAATTGGGATCCAGCTCAAGAGGAGGCCTGAGAACCTGAAACTGTTACTGAAGCTGTGATGTGCTTGCACACAAGAGCCTAGCATGGCTGCCCTCTGAGATGCCCAACAAGCAGCTGAAAAAGTCAGATGCAGATACTAGCACCCAGCTAATGGACAGAAGCTGGGACCTCCTGTGGTTGAATTGGGGAAAATCAGGAAGAAGCTGAAGGGAGAGTGGTCCCATGGGAAGACCAGCAGTCTCAACTGACCTGGTCCCCTGAGATCTCTCAGACACTGAGCCACCAACCAGGCAGTATACACCAGCTGAGATACATACATACACACACACACACACACACACACACACACACACACATACACACACATACATATATACGTATACATATATAACTGACACATATACAGGATTGCCTGGTTTGGCCTCAGTAAGAGAAGATGCACCCAACCCTCGAGAGACTTGAGGCCCCAGGGAGTGGGGAGGCCTGGTGGGGTGGGGTTGGGGACTGAGGACATCTTCGTGGAGACAGGGTAGGGGTTGGGGAATGAGGCATGGGATGGGGAGCAGTTGGGGTGGGGTCAGGCCGGGAGGGGATGAAATCTGACGGTAAAAAAGGATTAAAGAATAAAAATAAATAAAGAAAGAAAGGAAGGAAGGAAGGAAGGAAGGAAGGAAGGAAGGAAGGAAGAAAGAAAGAAAGAAAGAAAGAAAAAGAGAGAGAGAAGTAAGTAAGTTTCAGCAAGATCTGACTAAAAAGAAATTGATGTCATTGTTATAGGATACAAAATGTATTTTAAAATAGTTTTATAAATATGGATATCTTAGCTGGGCAGTGGTGGCACACGCCTTTAATCCCAGAACTTAGGAGGCAGAGGGGGCGGATCTCTGAGTTTGAGGCCAGCCTGGTCTACAGAGTGAGTTCCAGGAGAGCCAGGGCTATACAGAGAAAACCCTGTCTCTAAAAACAAAACAGAACAAAACAAAAAATATGGTTCTAGACTTGTTGATTATGTTTGAATGTGAAACTTGTATAATAGTTACTGCCATTTTTTCCACACAAACAGGTCCTTATTTGTAAGGGATATTACAGTAACTTATAACCCTCAAAAAATATGAAAACAAAACCTCAACAAGCAATAAAAAAGTCAAAATGAAAATAGATTGAATGCAGCAGATGTGAAAACCTTAAGCCCTTATTAATGCAGATATTTTGTTAGGGCAGTTTGTTTTTAACACTGAGTTGTAAGAATTCTTTATATATTTCAGACAGCAGTCCCAGGATCTCCTTTTTAAAGATATCTTGTAACATGTGACTTTCCAAAGGCTTACAAAATGGCTTTTAAAATGGCTTACAAAAATAGATAAGAAAAGTCTCAGACACAAAGGGGAGGGAAGGATGATGGGTGAAGAACTCTTGAAGGGGGTCCCAGAGGGGGCAACATTTGGAATGTAAATAAATAAATTAAAAACAAAACAAAATACCAAGAAAACTTTCTGTTTTAGGGAACTGTCAATAAAAGAAAAGTGATTTTTTGTATTTTATTTTATTCATCATCTAAAGCCTGATCGCAAGAGATTAGCTCAGAAAGCAGTTTAACCACTCACCAATACTAGGTAGGTGACGTGTTTCCAACTTGTGTAGTTTACTGTTCACTCACCTGGAAAACAGTAAATTCAAAATACAATTTGGTCCAGATCAAACTGTCCTCTGTAACAGACTTTATTATCTGACATACCAGTGAATATAATGGAGCTGGGGCCCAGGGTGTTGTCATCTGCCCCACCCTCTGAATTTCCCAACTGAACAGAAAATGCTTGCTTTTTGAGGCTGCAATCACTTGTGGCCACAACTTCTGAGTTTTGTAGTCATGTATAGATTACAAAAGGCATTCTTAAGCTGCTTGCCAATTTCAGTAAATTCTGAAGAATACAAACGTTTTGTTTCTGAATGAGTTTTAAGCAGCTTCTAAGAACACTGTTCATATAACATTGCACTAAGACCTGAAGTGAATGTAGAAACATCTTCCCTAACAATGTGAGCCATTCCTTAAAATGAATTTTGAGTGGTTGAAAAATAGGATGGAAATATTAGAAGATTCTTGAGTCAGTGTATCTGTGGTGTGTGTGTGTGTGTGTGTGTGTGTGTGTGTGTGTGTAGCAGATGATACATGGCAAAAAAAAAAATCAAACCTGGATGGCTGGATGTTGTGGTGCATGTCTGTAATCCTAGACATCAACACAGCTGTGAACTGGAACCATTGTGGTTGTGGGACCAGACATATTTCATTGTAGCAAAGACAGTTCCAAAAAGCAGAAATCAGGATAGACTGACTGCCCAGTCTGCAGCCACAGGGTCAGACATTGAGGTTCATTTGTTGATGTTGTTGTAGGATCTCTAATTCTTCCAACAGTATTTTTGGCAAAATTGTTTTTTTTATGAACTCATTTTATCCCTTTTATCAAAAATCAATTTGCAGTTGGGCTTAATATATGTAACCATACTTTCAGTACTAAGGAAGTAGAAACAATAGGATCACAGGTTTGAGGCTAACCTGGACTATATAAGAATACCATATCTCAGAAAAAGAAACCCATCTGTCATCACAAATTACCATCAACATTACTACCGTTATGAACATTTTAAAGAAGTTTGGCAAGAATGTGGTGAATGTACACAAGAAAATGAATCTCAGTAGGTATTTTATTTTATTTAGGTTAGGTTAATATAAAGATTTGCTGAGCTAATAAGATTGTTCTTTTCCCTAAGTTCTTCCTCCTCTCATGTCTAGTTGGAAGAGCAGCTACTTTGTCATTGGTTCATAGTCTTGCAATGCAGGGTCTTATGTTTTGATATGTAGATAATCACTCCCTTGGTGAACAGTGATTAGTATAGAAGTGAGTATGAGGGTTTCCAAGCCATCCATGCCAACACTGAGCCTAGATTCTGAGAGACAAAGGGATTGTGGCTTGTGAAAGTGAGTGGTAGGTGTTTGGGGTGTGAAATTCAGTAGGATGTCAGGGCTGAGAGCAAGAATAAATAAAAAGAAATATTGAGACAATTCATAAACACATTAAATCTTTGTGCGAATTATGCTAAGGACAGGATTTGTTCAAACTGGTTCTGTCTTAAATAGTGCTTTAATTTTAACAACTGATAGTATGTACCAATAAGGTACAACTTTATAGAATAGAATTTATGTTTTTGTAAAATTGAAAATTGAATCTGCATAAGAACAGTAAGAAACAAGCTGGCGGTGGTGGTGCACGCCTTTAATCCAGCACTTGGGAGGCAGAGGCAGGCAGATTTCTGAGTTCGAGGCCAGCCTGGTCTACAGAGTGAGTTCCAGGACAGCCAGGGCTACACAGAGAAACCCTGTCTCGAAAAAACAAAAAAAAAAAAAACCCAGTAAGAAACAGTGAAGTATTCATTAGCAAATTGTCACATTATTGAAAGTGTTATTGTTGTTATTAAATTTAAAATGTCTAATATGGAGTCATACTTTGATTGCTTGTTCCCTGCCTGCTTGTTTGAAATTTTTTAGAAGGGAATGAGGAATTTTTAGATTCTTACTGTGATGGACTGTAAAATAAATATTTTTCTCTAAATTGCTTTTGTCCAGATATTTTATTACAGCAACAAGAAAAGAAACTAAAACATCTATGTCGGGAGCCGTTCCGCCATCGGAAGATGGCGCCGGTTCCCTGCTTCCTGGTTGCTCTCGAGAGTAACGCTGATGTCGGGAGCCGTTCCGCCATTGGAAGATGGCGCGGTTCCCTGCTTCCTGGTTACTCTCGAGAGTAACGCATGCGCAGTTGTCCACTAGATCTTGCAAGCTGTTTCCCTCTGATTGGCTTACGCTGAAGCACCAATGAGGGGCGCACACGCCATACCGAGCCCTATATAAGTGACGAGCTCCTCGAGCTCGGGGTCCTTCTCCATCTTGGAACAGAGCGGAATAATAAAGTGTGCTGTCAGAAGAATCCTGTTTGCCGCGTCTTCTTATCGGCGAAGTGGGCGCGACAAAGTGGTGCCGGAAACCCGGGAACGGCCGAACCCCGGGCGAAGGAACGACTTG